>JAKUCM010003040.1:0-138030 GCA_023374145.1 Lepidium sativum
ATATCACTAGGTGCTAGTAAGGGCGTTCGGTATGGACCTAGCTAATTAAAAAAATCGGATTAAAATCAGAGATTATTAATCCATTATTTTAGTATTATTTGTTTTGATAATATTTTAGTGTTTAAAACCATATTAATCCATTATAATTAAATATTTATACAATATTTTTTTAAATTATAGTAAACACATGAAAATGTATTTTCTAAACAAAAAATTTGTGATGTTTATTAAAATTTTGAACATAATCTACTATAGAACATAATAAATTTCTAATCTAAATGTCTTAATGACAAAAATGATTTTTTATATTTGCAATCTAAAGATAAACAGATTATGAAAAAATAAATGGTAAATAATCGGATTATGCAGAAAATAATCAGATTAGACGAAAAATAATTGGATAATAAAGTTTTTCAAGGGATTAATCGTTAATCAAAGTAAATGGGATGGATCTAGCAATTAAGCAGAGATTAATCGAAGCTAGACAGAGATTTTTGGAACAAGGACAGTAACTAACGACAATGACTATTTTGGATTCTTTTTAAAGTTGGATAGTTATTTTGCACATATTCAACTTTAATAGTTTTTTTGCAAAACATGATCACTTTGATGGTAAGACCCTTAATTAAACAGCAAAGTAAAATCCTATTTTTTAGATAATTAAAGTTATCGTGAAGTTATAGTATCATATATTTTGCCAAATTATACCATATATTGTTCGAAACTAAATATCATATTATCTTGCATTAATTAATGTGAAGAGATTGTAGATACGTACAAAAAGTTTTACCAAATAATCTAGAAAATATTCCAAAGTAGACTAACTACAATATATATGAAATAGATCAATAATTTGGCATACTTGTTATGAATTAGTAGGAGAAAATTGAACCACATTTTGTACGGTGATAAGAGAGTAATATAACCAATTAGTGTTAAATAAAATAGGAAAACGTAAATGAATGAGACAAAAGCAAAAAAGATGAGCTTAAAGTAATAGAAATTGTTGTGATTCGTCGCATGAAACGACAAGCGTAGTTAGGTCTTTCCAGTGCGACGCGGCTACTGGTGCGCTCTTCCTTTCGTCATCACTAAGCCTGCCTACTTTTTCTGTCTCATTTTATATTCATTTTTAATAAAGATTCGTGAAACGTTATCAGATTGGTGTTTTAAGTTATTATAAACAAATACATTACACTATACAAAGAAAAACATTAACAAATCTGAATGTTGAAAAATATACACGGTTTTGCATCATAAGACAAAAAACTTTAAGGTAAAAGATATTTGTAAAGGTTCGACGTTAGTGAATTTGGTTGAGTTCGAGATTAGATCATATCTGCAAAGTATAGTTTAAAAGAGAAGAACAAAGAAACAAACGTAAGAGTGACTACATGCTATGTTGTCATATGTAACCTAATTAAGCATAATTTATAATTAACCAAAAAAACATTAGTATGAGGCACTTGCCCCACTAGATGTCTCACTAGATCTGCGATTGGAGATGATGGACATTTAACTAATTGACCAAAATCGGTTGCATAGATATTTTGTAAAGATAGCATATCAATTTCTAATTCAAAAATAAACATTTTTTGTCAACAATTAGACCGACAACGCCCAATCGATCCATAACTTAAAACCCACATTTGAAATCTATTTTAAATCTATTATAATGTAATGGGCATAATTTAAACTTCTGATTCCAAATTATTAGATGGATTTTTATAATCATCAAACTGAAAAAAACTCGAGAAAATACTAATAAAATTTAAAGGAATCCATTTAGTTGGAACCAGAATATATTGAACAACAGCATCAAGATCAAAGTTTAATTCTCTTTATAAAAAAATTTCTTTTTTTTGTTAACGAAATTTGAGTTAATTAAATTGATAACTCAACAAAGACTTGGATAATTTTAACCAAAAAAAAAACAAAGTCTTGGATATATACAGGATCTTCTGTAACAATGATGTCTTCTGTTTCCTTAAACTCACATCATATATATTGCTTGATAAATGAAGCTAAAATAAACTATGTTATCTCCTACGTAAAGTTCTTAAAAACTACTCCCTCAATTTTTAAAAGATTGATTTTTAGAAAAATCACATATTAAAAAAATCATTTAATAGTTAATTATTAATGTATAATTTTTTTGTAATACAAAATTTTCTATAATTTTACATTAATAGTAATTTAGTATATTCAATTTTTTAAAAGAAAAATTGTAGTTTATAATCATTAATTAAAAAAATTCACATATTAAACTCTTTTTAAAAACAAAAAAAAATGACTATAACATCAATATTTAAGGAACAGAGGAAATATATTATACGTTAATACTATCTTCTAGCATGTTTATATATCTAATTTCTAATATTAAAAGCATAACTGTTTTGAAAAAATCACTAAAAAAGAATAGCTTTAAATAATTGTAATAAATTCAAGGAAGCAATAAAAAAGTTATGCAAAGAATTCACTTACTAAGATAGGAATGGGTATGGATGGAGAACAAATAACTTTGGTAATAGTATAAATAATAATTTCCATGGAATATGAAGAAATTAATTGAGAGAAACAACGATGACGTGATAAGGAAACCCATTACCAGCCAACTGGATGTTTCTTTTCTTTTTCATTCGAAGTGGAATCTTATTTAAAACATAATCAGAATGTTTGCTTGGATTCATGTCTACAGTTTTAAAGATCATACTAAACATTCTTAGCCAAGCATTTATGTTTCTGAATAAATTTAAAAATATTTTAATTAGTTCAAGTTTACAATTCGCACTATAAGCTTACACTCGGGACTGGCAGATTCCAGATTTGTATTTATTTTAGTTTTTAGTCAATATTAAAACTTAATTTAGCTAACTCGTGTTTCTCGTGTCCATATGAGTTTGCCTAAGTTCCGGTCGTTATAAAATATTTTCCAGAAAGCCTTTTAATATGTGTTTATGTATTGAAAAAACGTAATTTTCCATGACAGTTAACAAAATTGTAAAAAAAAATTTCATTGAATGTTATTTGAAATTGTTATACTAAGAACAAAGAGTTACAATAAACCGTAAGAGAACAATGGACACTCTCAATCCTACAACTAGAAAATAAAAGATTTTGACGATCTATTGAAATTCCCATTGGCAACAATGCTTCAAGTCTTACAAAGACCATTAAATTCTCGCACAACCAATTTCGAAGACGGACTTCAAACCTATAAGTGATAACTTGAAAAAGAAATGTCTAGCTATCTCCAAAAATAAAGAGTTTTATTCTTTAAACTTGCTTATGCCAACGATATCCCCATGAGACAGTTACCAAAAAAACATTCAAAAAGTCAATAATCAATAAATGCACTATACAATCCAATCAACCTAACATAGATTTACCAACATCTTAGAGGAAGAAGGTTCCCAGACAAAAGCTCCATCTATCCCTAGAAATAAAATTTCTAAAGGATGAAACTATCAAACCGCAACAACAACAGTTAAGGAAGAATTAGAGCCAAATCTCTCAGCAGATCGTGAACCCCCTGCTCCATTGACGAGATCCGTGGCGGTGAACTCCAAACACATGACGGAAAAGACTACATCATGAGCCTCAATGGATCTGGAAAGACCATACCACAAGACCCACCATGGGCTATCTGAACTACCAAAACTCAAACCATGACACCTTTAGTGAGTAACCACCAAACACCATCCTCTGTTTTGGTTAAAGGGGATTTGAAATGTTCTCCAACCGAAGACCACAACTATACAAAAAGCAAAGAGAAAATGCTAAAGGGAAACAACGCTGGTGATCGGAGCTAAGAAAATCTCCGATCACCAGTTTCGAAACTACAGCGGCTAGGTCAAATAAGAGTTGCTATCATTTCTTTCTAAAGAGAAAAATAAACAGTCGTTCATCAAACAAAAAGTTGTCAACTTTTTATAATCGTTATTTGTTTGTTGACATCTATACATATTCATTTACCAAAAAAGAAAAAAAAACTACATGTACATAACGCTAGGTTACGTCCTGATTCAATTAATTATCGTATATTATTTTATTTTGTATTAATTGCATTATATAGGTTAATTCTTCATGCATTTTGTAGTCTAATTAATATTGGTAAGGTATAAGCATAGAAGTAATTAACATTATAAAAATGTATAGAAAAGAGAGAGAGAAAATGTTAGGGTGTAAAAGTGATTAAATGGTAAGGTTCGTACAATGACGTACCTAAGTGTGAGGTTCGTACAATGTTAATTACTTCTATGCTTAGAGCATCAGCATTAGGAGTTCTTAGGGGTGGGGTTCTTAGGGAAAAAAAAAAAAAAAAATTTTTTTGCAAAAACGCGGAACCAATAAGAGGCCGCCACGTGGCGGCCCGGTTCTTAATTAAGAGCCTTTGAGGCCCGGGTTCGCCACTTTTTTTTGGTGAACTCTAATGGGGTTCACCAATGCTGATGCCCTTATACCTTACCAATATTAATTAGGTTATATAGGTTAAGTGTGAGGTTCGTACAATGACGTACGAAAGTAAGAGAATAGGCAAAAGTGAAAAAGACATTGAGTTGGTTCATGCTTGGACTCCATCTTCCACAACTTCGGCTAATGGGTTACACCTCTATTTTCTTTTACTTAATATTATTAATTCATTTTCCAGTTTTTATTATTTCTCTAACCATTAACTTTATATTTTGATTTATGTTAAAGAGAGATTCATTGTTAAAGAAGATGATTTCAGCAAAATATCCATCAAATTATAATTTGAACAAAAGGAGAAAAAGAAATATATGTATTTTACGTTGACTAAGTTATTCAAAATCCATATACAAATGTTTCAAAAAAAGAGTTGTCCATATATGAGTGGTACATTTTTAGATGACCTAACCAAATGTATTGGTATTCCATTATGAATTTTTAAAATATTATATTTGTTTGATCTAATGTCTTAACTGTTCCCACACATGAAAGAAAAGGACATGACATATCAATAAGCTTGTCCACAATGATAATCAGAACGTCTCGTTCACAAAAGTTGTGATTGGCTGTGTCTTATTTGGGAATAGAAAATGAAACAAGATTTGTACAATTCGACTCATTTCGTCTCTTTGCGTTCTTCCTCTCTTCTCTCGCCTTTTTGAGGTGATTTTTCTACTTCAACTCCTCCTCTCTTCGCGAAAGCGATTTCCGCTTCGGTGGTGTATATCTAAACCGACGACGACCCCGCGAGTCTTCGACGGCTTCACTCTTCTCCTCTGAGGGTACGACATGCAAGTCGAAACTCAAGATAGGGTTCGCGATTTCGATTATTAGGGTTTTTGTATATTGATTTTAGGGTTTTCAAACTGATGGTTTTAGGGATTTGATTTGAGAAATTTAGGCTTTCGATTTGAGGGGGCTTTCGATTTGTGAGTAGTGCTCCTTACATATGCTTCGTATTATAGGGTTTCGATTTGTCATAACAAAGGTTCATGATTTTGGTTTCTATGGATCTAAGTGAAATCAAATTTATTATTTTTAATCTTGTGGTGTTTGTTATTTATTTTGCAGATCATGTGTTCGATGAAAGGTCTACGATTGAAGCCCTAAAGAATCTTGGCAAGGGGATTGAATTTGTTAAAAGGTGAGGACGAGTTCTTGTTTTGATGTGCTAATTGTTGTCTCAGACTCATGGACTTCATATTTGAGCATGGCAATGGATGGGCCATTCCACTTTCATACATGTTCTTATATTGAAATCCATAGAGAGCATGTTACAATTGATTTTTCTTGTTGTTTCCTTTTTATAGTATATTATGTGTCTACTAAAGTTACTTGGTTCTAAATGAAAATCTTATTACCGAGAATCAATCTATTAATAGTATTAAAATCAGGTTGGATGTGGTGGGTCTTTTCTGTATATTTTAGTAATTATTTAGAATCACAAAAAACAAAAGAAGGTACAATGAAGTTTTGTATAGTAATGGGTCATTTGTTTAAAGCTGCTTTAAGAGTAAATTTGTCGTTGCAAATAATTTGATATCTGAATGGTAGACCAAAATAGACAAGTTTTGGTTCAAAAGTAGTTTTGTTTTCGTTGTTGAGAATGTAAATGTTGTTACAGATAGCAACTTATGGGAAATGATTTGTGAGGGCGTCATAAGACACATGGAAAGTGTTTGAATACGCAGATATGGTTGAGATCATAGATGCAGACATAACAAGCTCCATTTGCTTCTTAACATAAACATCCGTTATCTACCTAGGTGCTTACACATGACTCAATACAATTCATTATTTATTCAGTGATCTTCGAGACGAATATTCTTAACTATGGACCCCTTTTTGATAAACTAAGATCACTTTTCTTAATTATTTTTTGTTTTTTTACCAATTTGTGTACTTTCTTCAGGCTGTTTTGCAACTTCTACTCGACTTTGGGAGAGTTGGATGTTTGAATACTTCCCCCGCATTTGAAGAAGACGTCAGAAACTTCTTTATCCCTTGCCAGGGAGGGATTATTGGTTTTGTTGTCTTTTGAATTATACAGGTGATGTGCCTTTTGAAAGTCTCCCCAAAGAAGTCCAAGAACTGGCACTATGTTTCCTCTACTATTTCGCGGTAGACAATTTCAGTTCTTTTATGCTGAAAACACTAGTTTCATGTTGTCTATGTGAGTATCACTCTCTTTCCTGATGCTTTTGTTCAACTTTAAATGTTGCTTCTTCAAATGATAGAATGAAAAAATTGGTAATTGACCCAACTCAACGTATATTGCAGATCCACATCTTGAACCAAATGTGTTGTATCGGATAGTGGAAATTCTTCACATTGCCTATAGAACTGGATACATTCAGATTACATATCATTTTAGCTTCTTCATCATCTTGATTACACGTTTTAAACTTGACCCAGGTACTGTCCAGAATCTGAAAGTTTTTTTTCTTTTGGCTTAAAGAAAAGTACTTTTGAATAATTCTTTTACCGTTTGGAAAGAATTCATTTTGTGCTTGTTTGAAAGATATCTATGCTTTTTGTGTGTTTGTGATACCTTACCTTATGGTTCTATTTACATGTAGAAAACTGCAGCCATCAATAGGGTGTTATGAGCGGGAGACATATTGTGGCACATATAAAGCACTTACAAAACTTGTGTGCTCGTGTTTGTCCGAAATGGGTGATAGTTCTCTTGTCCTCAATATTTTAGAGAAAGTTTTACTCGAACAAATAGTAAGTCTATTTTTTATAATACTTATATCTAAATGCTTAGTAAGGTTCTCCTATATTAACATCACAAATACTTATTGAGATGTTCTTTTTGGTACAGATTTTGAAGCCTGCTTTGGACAATGGGTGTGCCATACTGAGGATGGTCTGCACATTGGATGCTAAGCCTACCAGACTTTCTAAAGAGAGTATAACCACTTTAAGTGAGTTCTTACCGCGATATGTGATAGACATAGTCAATGTAAGCACTTCCCAACGCTGCTGGGTCTTAAATGTCTCCTTTTAATCTTGGGGTTGACACATCTATCTTCACTCTTCATGCAGTGTATCCCAGAAGATAAAGAGAACTCTGACCTATACAATCTGATATCTCGGTACTATTTAGTACCTTGCTTTATCTTGTTCGAGGGAAGTGATACGAGTTTCAAGATGCTTCTCTAAGATTAATGGGAGCGGGTTCTATCCAAGGGAACCGAGTGTACTTCCTTAGTAAGAAAAGTCAGGGGGCACGGAAGGTGGGGGATTGAGGAGCGATCCACAAGAAGGATGGTGAGCTTCTTGATACACTCAAGCACACTCTAGATCAAGGGGAAACCTCTCGAGATCTTATTGTGTGTTCTAAGTCTTAGACAAACGACTAGCTTGCTAATGAGTAGGGATTTCTCTTAGAGAAAACTGAGTTCTTTATTGATTTCAAAGTTGGGTGATTTGTTACATGGCTGCAAGGAGACCTTATATAGGGGTCCTAAGGCCGACTCACTTAAAGAAAAAAAGGAAAATATGGGTCGCAGCTCATTAACAAAAAGGAAATAAGAAAAATTGTAAATTACAAGAAAAATGACACATTTCTAACTTAGTGTTTTGGTGCCTTATTAAACGAAACTAAAAGGCCTAAAAAGCCTATGGGTCTTAATACTCTTTATCCTAAGGTGCTGGAGTTTGGGTTTGGCGTTCCTGCAAGAAAATTTATCGTAAACACAAAACAAACCTTGTAAGGCGCGATAAAGGGTCAAGTCTTGTCGGTCACTTCCAGCTCGGGTCTTGTCGATTCCTGGTCCTCTTGGTCAGCTTCTAAAGGGGCTTGAATGTCTTGAATCTCCTCTGGTCGTGCTGCTTGGTCTTGACTTGCATTCTTGATCTTTCTCGCGTTCCTCTAAGAAGTTTAGATATCGATCTTGCAGCGCTCCGGGAAGGGAGCATTCTTGGAATGTTCCGGGGAGGACGCGTTCTCCTCCTTGTTCAAGATGTTAGCTACAGATTCTCCTAGTTGTTATCTAAGCTTGTGTGTCCTAGCTCGAGTCATTGGCTTGCCTAGTTCAACCGGCTTGATGCCCTTATCATTCCCTCTCTCTTGAAGATGCTCCATCTCAGATGCATCGTCATCGTCGACATGGAATGGGGAGAGGTCAACAACATTGAAACTTGAAGAGATGTTGAACTCACCAGGCAGTTTTAATTGGTAAGAATTGTCGTTGATCCGTTCGATTACTCGAAAGGGACCATCGCCCTGGGGCGCCAGCTTGGACTTGCCCTTGTTCGGGAAGCGCTCCGGGCGCATGTGTACCCAAACCCAATCTCCTGGGTTGAATATCACAACCTTGCGCCTTTTATCCTCTCTTTGCTTGATTGATTCAGCCTTTTTTTCCAAGTTCTCCTTGACTTTGAGATGTAATTTTCGGACTAGTTCGGCTTTGGCACTTGCGTCCTTGTCAAGGTAATGGCGCGGAGGAAGTGGTGTAAAGTCCATTGGCGTCAAAGGGTTGGAACCATATACCACTTCAAATGGTGAAAACTTAGAAGACAAATGATTAGCTCAG
This sequence comes from Lepidium sativum, assembly GCA_023374145.1. Lineage (NCBI taxonomy): Eukaryota > Viridiplantae > Streptophyta > Magnoliopsida > Brassicales > Brassicaceae > Lepidium > Lepidium sativum. The sequence continues at coordinate 9,015 of JAKUCM010003040.1, forward strand.
TTATAAGCAAATTCAACCATAGGTAAGCAAGAAAGCCAATTGGTTAAATTCTTACCGACTGTAGCTCTAAGTAAGGTTCCTAGAGTATGGTTTACCACTTCAGTTTGACCGTCGGTTTGGGGATGACAAGTGGTGGAGAAGAGCAGCTTGGTGCCTAATTTTCTCCACAAGGTCTTCCAAAAGTGGCTTAGGAACTTGGCGTCTCGATCGGAAACAATAGTCCTCGGAATTCCATGTAGGCACACCATTTCCTTGAAGAATAGGTCGGCGATTTGTGATGCGTCGTTGGTCTTGTCACAAGGTATGAAGTGAGTCATCTTTGAAAAACAGTCCACTACAACAATTGAGTCCTTGTGATTTATCTTTGGTAAACCTAAAACAAAATCCATTGAGATATCCTCCCAAAGTGCATTAGCAATAGGTAAAGGGAGATAAAAACCATGAGGGTGGGACTTACCTTTAGCCTTGAAACATGTTGCACATTTGATGCACATCCGCTCCACATCTCTCCTAAGGTGCGGCCAAAAAAAATGCTCAGCCACCATGGCTAGAGTTTTGGTAACACTAAAGTGTCCCATGAGTCCTCCGCCATGCGCTTCCCTAAGTACCAAGTCCCTCATTGACCCTTGCGGTATACACACTCTCTTTTCTCGAAATAAATACCCTTCATGGATGTAGTATAATCTGAAGGCTCCTTTGTTGCAACCTTGATATATGTCTCTTAAATCGGGATCCTCCTTGTAGTTGATCTTGATGAACTCAAATCCTAGAACTTTGGCGTCCATGATGGTGATGAGGTTGTGTCGTCTAGAAAGAGCATTCACGACTATGTTCTTCTTTCCTTTCTTATACTTTATCACATAGGGGAATGTCTCCACAAATTCTAACCACCTTGCATGTCTTCTCTTTAGATTCGTCTGACCCCTCAAGTGCTTCAAAGTCTCATGATCGGTGTGAACCACAAATTCTTTGGCGAGTAGATAGTGTTGCCAAACTTCTAAGGCTCGGACTAAAGCATACAACTCATTGTCGTATGTTGGGTAGTTGAGAATGGCTCCACTTAGCTTCTCACTAAAGTAAGCTATGGGTCTTTGTCTTGAGTTAGCACGACTCTAATTCCCAATCTGCACGCATCATATTCTACTTCAAAGGTTTTCTCAAAATTTGGCAAAACCAAAACCGGAGCCTTGGTAAGGCATGAATTCAGCTCAGAGAAGGCATTTTCTTGTCCTTCTCCCCATTCGAATGGAACATCCTTCTTGATCACAGCTGTAAGAGGAGCACCTAGGGTGCTAAAATTCTTGACAAAGCGGCGGTAGGAGCTTGCCAAACCGTGAAAGCTCCTAACATGTCTGATTGTTGTAGGTGTTGGCCATTCTTCTATGGCTTTGATCTTTTCTTGGTCTACTCGAATTCCCTGTGAGCTTATGATAAAGCCTAAGAACACAAGTTCATTAGTGCAAAAGGTGCACTTCTTAAGGTTTGCACAGAGACTTTCTTGCCGAAGAGTCTCTAGTACTTGCTTAAGATGCATTAGGTGATCGGATAAGCATGAACTATATACAAGAATTTCATCAAAGTATACCACCACAAACTTACAGATGTAAGTCCTTAAGACTTGGTTCATGAGTCTCATGAACGTGCTTGGGACGTTGGTGAGTCCGAATAGTATCACAAGCCATTCGTACAAACCTTGTTTGGTTTTAAAGGTGGTCTTCCACTCATCGCCTTCCTGCATGCGAACTTGAAGATAACCACTCTTGAGATCTATCTTGGAGAAAACGGTGGCTCCATGAAGTTCGTCTAGCATGTCGTCTAAACGGGGAATGGGATGTCGGTACTTGATGGTGATATTGTTGATTGTTCGGCAGTCCACACACATCCTCCATGTCCCATCTTTTTTGGCACGAGCAAGACCGGAATAGCACATGGACTAAGGGTTTCTTGGATGTATCTTTTGTCCAATAGGTCTTGAAATTATCGCTCTAGTTCCTTAGCTTCTTGCGGATTGATGCGATAAGCTGCTCGGTTTGGTAGGGCGGATCCAAGAACAAAATAAATTTGGTGTTCTATATCTCGGAGCCAGCTGGTGTTTCCTCGGGGAACATATCTTTAAATTGTTCTAAGAGCTCATGGACCCTTGGTGGTAAATCTGCACATGACATTTCAAGGCACACATTCTCTTTGAAGAGCATTAGTAGCTGGAGCTCTTGTACTTGAGTCAGGGTCAAGGGCGCTAAGCTATACTTGCGCTTGTTATGCACAAACGAGCAGAAGTTGGTGCACCCGTTGTGTAGAGCCTCCTTATCAAACTGCCAAGGTCGTCCAAGTAGGAGATCTCTAGCTTACATGAGAGCTACATCACATAGTGCATAGTCTTGGTATGTTCCAATGTTGAAAGGAACGGTCACTTGCTCGGAGACTTTGATCTCGACCTGGTTGTTGAATCATCTCAAGCGGTAAAGCGTCGGGTGCTTGGTGGTGGTGAGTTCTAATTTTTCAACCAAGGACTTGCTAGTCACATTAGTGCAAGCACCATTATCTATACTAAGACTGCATACCTTGCCGCTTATGGTACATCTCGAGTGGAATATGTTTTCCCTTTCAGCGGTTTCATTCGGCACGACCATAGATTTCAGGACGCGGTTAGCTACAAGGAATTCCCCTACGTCCGGGTATGCTACAGTCTCCTCAGCCTCTCCTACAGATTCGTCTACCTCCATCTCGTCCTCATCTTGTGATTCATATTCTTCGTCCTTGGTGACAACCATTACCCTTTGGTTCGGTCATTCTCTCGCCATGTGTCCGTGTCCCTGACACTTGAAGCACACAATGTCACTGGTTTTAGAAGTATTCGGAGCCTTACTAACCTCAAGTATTGGAGTCTTGGTTGATCCTTGATCAGCTCTCTTAAGACGAGTCTCGACCTCAATGGTTTTGCCCTTGCCTAGTGGTCTCGGGGCGGGCGCATTCCAGGTAGCATTGTACTTGGGGCGGCTGGGCGCGGCTGTCTTCCTCTTTATGTGTTGTGCGGCTTGTATGGCAAAGTGCAATAACTCCCTTAACTCGTGATATGGCTGTCTTTCTACCTTCGTAGCGATGCGGTCTTGTAGACCATCTAAGAATTGAGCCATAATGGCCTCCTCGGATTCTTCAGTTCATAGCCGATTCTTCTGGTTTTCGAATTCTTCAAAGTAGTCTTCCACAGACCTATTTTCATGTACCAACTTACGAAACTTTTTATGTAAGTCTCTATGGAAATATGGAGGCACATACCTTCTCCTTAGATTAAATTTCATCTCGTCCTAAGTGGCGACTTGGTTATAGTGGTGACGTCTTCATTCGGCTAGGTCGCAATCTCACAAGACAAGGCGTTGTCTGCTTGTTGAGCAGCAGCAAAGCTCACTCCTTTATGATTCGCATAATGGTAGCACTCAAAGATGTACTATATTCTTTTCTCCCAATCGAGGTATGCTCCAGGATCGACCTTACCCGGCAAAGGTGGGCGCGATCGTCCCGCTCACGTCCATGGTTATGGAGGTGTATTCCTCGTATGATGCAACGCCTAGATGGAGGGTACTCCGGATCCGGATCAAAGTCTCCCTCTCGGTAAGCGTCAGAGTCGTCGTCCTGGGAATGCAGGGACACTCGAGTGTTGGCGGGTCCCGGCTCCAAGTGGTCCATTCGAGTGTTGATGGATCGAAGCTGGGCTTGGAGTTGGGCCAACGTTTCAGCTAGGGTAGGGACCTCAGCTGAGGTTTCCATGTTTCAAAACAAGAAACAAGTAGTTATCCTTCTTCTTTTTTTGTAAAAAATGGAAGTTGTAAGAAAATAGAAAATACAAAATACAAAATAGACAAAATAAACTTAAGGAAGAATTCTATTTTTGTCTTTTTAGATTGATAACTAAAAACCCTAGTCGTCACAAGCAAGATATATATTGGATCTTAAGCAAACAATGGTTATTTTACTTGAGAAACGAATCTAACAACCTATGCGAAAGTGACGATGGTTTTAAAATTAAATAGAGCAAAAAGTAAAGATAGATACAACCTTCCAGGAAATCTTTAGCTCTGATACCAAAATGATACGAGCTTCAAGATGCTTCTCTAAGATTGATGGGAGCGGGTTCTATCCAAGGGAACCGAGTGTACTTCCTTGGTAAGAAAAGTCAGAGGGCGCAGAAGGTGGGGGATAGAGGAGCGATCCACAAGAAGGATGGTGGACTTCTTGATACACTCAAGCACACTCTAGATCAAGAGGAAACCTCTCGAGATCTTATAGTGTGTTCTAAGTCTTAGACAAACGACTAGCTTGCTAATGACTAGGGATTTCTCTTTGAGAAAACTGAGTTCTTTATTGATTTCAAAGTTGGCTGATTTGTTACATGGCTGCAAGGAGACCTTATATAGGGGTCCTAAGGCCGACTCACTTAAAGAAAAAAAGGAAAATATGGGTCGCAGCTCATTAACAAAAAGGAAATAAGAAAAATTGTAAATTACAAGAAAAATGACACATTTCTAACTTAGTGTTTTGGGGCCTTATTAAACGAAACTAAAGGCCTAAAAAGCCTATGGGTCTTTAGACTCTTTATCCTAAGGTGTTGGAGTTGTTGGGCTTGGCGTTCATGCAAGAACATTTATCATAAACAAAAAACAAACCTTGTAAGACGCGATAAAGGGCCAAGTCTTGTCGGTCACTTCCAGCTCGGGTCTTGTCGATTCTTGGTCCTCTTGGTCAGCTTCTAAAGGGTCTTGAATGTCTTGGATCTCCTCTGGTCATGCTTCTTGGTCTTGACTTGCGTTCTTGATCTTTCCTGTGTTCCTCGAAGAAGTTCTGATATCGATCTTGGAGTGCTCCGGAAAGGGAGCGTTCTTGGAGTGTTTCGGGGAGGATGCGTTCTCTTCCTTTTTCAAGATATTAGCTACAGATTCTCCTACCTGTTCTCTAATCTTGCGTGTCCTAGCTCGAGTCCTTGGCCTGCCTATTTCAACCGGCTTGATGCCCTCATCAGAAAGCTCCAAACTCACTGAACTGGTTCTTAAAAGAATGTAGTGGATTGTTAGTGAAAACACTAACGCGCTGGAGTCGATCCTATACAGGGAAAACGGTCGAAACTCATTGAATTTGATATAGCGTGTTGTCTATGTGATCCTTTTGATGCACAACTATGTCAAATTTAGGAAGGTGATATTGTCATCCAAGTCAGAGATTGATTTGATTATGCAGAAAGTCGTCATGTTGCAGGTATCATTTTCTACTTTCTACATATTAAAAACTGCAAAACCATGTGCTGATGAGTTTTGCCTCTTAAATTTGTAGTCCTCACATAGCACAAACTTGACTGTATAAGGAAAGCATATAATGAAAATAGCAGGAGATCGAATTAAGATTGTATCTAATAGCTTACTCGCATAATAAGTTTACAAGACACTACTCACATTGAAAAGCTCTCACCACTGTTCTGTAACATATAATGATTTTTGCTCTCTTTACAAAGGATGCCTAACAATATGTATTTTCTTTGCTTCATAAAGAAAGCAGAAATTTTGATTCAATTATGTAGAATATATCCTTATATCATTTTCTTTTACTTGTCCAATTTCTATCGATTTATCATCCTTTATTTTTCGTAACAAGTGAAAAACAGATTATTGATTTGGTTCTACAGATCATCAATCATTTGGTTGGGTCCCTTTTTCCAACAAAGAAGAGATGCTACAGGAAGCTTCAGCCTCTCTTCACTCCAAAAATGTATTGTAGCAATTCGAATGATGGCAGATGGTTGTGATGTTGGTGCGGTTGACGAATATCTACGGCTTGGTGAGAACACTGCGATTTCATGTTTAGAATACTTTATTGATGGAATAATTTTATTCGGAGATGAGTACCTAAGATGACCCACACCCGAATATCTTCAGCATACTTGATATTGGAGAGATCCGGGGATTTCCTGGTATGATAGGTAGCATCGATTGTATGCATTGGGAGTGGAAGAATTGCCCCACGGCTTGGAAAGGGAAATATACACGTGGATCCGGAAAACCAACAATTGTGTTGGAGGCTGTTGCTTCACAAGTTCTTTGGATATGGCACGCCTTTTTCGGCCCTCCAAGAACCTTAAACGATACTAATGTTCTTGATCGCTCACCAGTTTTTGATGATATTTTTCACGGTCGAGCTCTTAAAGTAAATTACCTCGTAAACGGACACGTTTATCATTTGGCATACTATCTCACAGAAGGAATTTATTCTAAATGGGCAACATTTATACAATCAATTCCTATGCCGCAAGGTCCGAAAGCATCACTATTTGCTACGCATCAAGAAGCAACACGTAAAGATGTGGAGTGTGCTTTTGGAGTCTTGCAAGCTCGATTTTCCATTTTTAAGAATCCCGCTCTCATTTGGGATACGGTCAAAATAGAAAAAAATTATGAGAGCATGTGTCATACTTAACAATATGATAGTAGAAGATGAACGCAATGGATACACTCAATTTGATGTCTCTCAATTCACAGAACTCGAAGCAAATAGAACTTCCCATGTCGATTTGACATATTCTATTGATATGCCTTCATATATTGGAAATATGATGAGCATTCACAATCGAGTTCGTGACCGAACAATCCATCAACAATTAAAAACTGATTTGGTTGAACATATCTGACGAAAATTTGGCACACATCAAGACAATAACTAATCAATACAAATTTTAGCATTGCTTTGTGTGTTTTAAACTTGAATAATGAAAATAAGTATGTTAGATATAAATTTAGTGTTTTTAAATTTAACTTTAGAAAAGGAATTAAGAGCCCCATAAGAACCTACCATTAGATCTCAATAAACTAAATTTCTAAATTTAAGTATTTTAACAAAGAAACACGTTAATTAATATTAATGGTTACGGATAATAAAAATTACTACAAGACGCCTGAAGAAAAAGGGGAAACTTTGGTACATTGTCACATTACTATCAAAAAGAGATCAATCAATCACATAGTGATCTGTGAACAAACTCAATGATCTCTCTAGCTAACGGTAGTAGTAAAGTTTCACTGAATGTATAAATGAAAGGTTCGTTCTTCGAATTTAACAAATTGACTCTACAAACTTGATCTTATCCCTCTTCTCAAGGTGGGGGATGTATGATGTTACTATATATAGTAAGTTTCCTTCGAACCAAGTTTTTATATGAGTTTCTTCTTATGGAAATACCTCTTCAAGTACCATATCTGTGTACCAGAAACCGCAACGCAAATCCCAAGTGACATGATACTGAACCAAGCCACTCTTGAGTTGGTTGTTTCACTCACTTCTCTCATTTCAGCTTCCCTGTATCCAAAAACTTGCTTTTTTATCTCTATGTTCTTGTCCCAACCCAAACCCAATTAGATGTCCAGGCTCCAAGATATCATAGTTAAATCGCAACAGGGGAAAGACGCGTACCTGTCTTTTATATACTTTATGTTCTCACCAATTGACTGCACTATTCCTTCAAGTCTCCTTAACTGAAGCTCAACACCCTGGATATATAACGACATTCATAACAGTGAGCTATTCACATTAGAGAAAGGAAGAGGGAAAGATGTTTTAAGTATAGGGGAAAAAAGGACACAGATTTAACTTACCTCGATCTTTTCCTTTTTAGCAACAGAGTCCCAATCTTTGGCTGCGATACCCATCTTCCAATCAACCCCAAGGGTTATAGGATTGGCTTGTGGATGACTGGAATCAATCCAGAAACAAGCCAAGTAGTTCCCTGTTTCTTGAGTTGTGAACGCAAACTGACCATGTGTTACATTGTCTTGGTGATGAAGAGTGTTCCCATAAGGAGATGTTACCTGACCACAAGAAACCATAAGTTTTATGCCAATGATTGCTTCTATATGAGCCACATTAACATGCAAGACAAAGTTTCATACAATAAAACTTTAAGAACTTGAACTCTAGAAATCTGATTATCCGTGTACTGGGAAGAAACAATCACATTGGAACACAAAATACGAAATTTCGATTACACCCGCGAGTTTATACATCATTAGCTTAATGGTGAGGCATGTGTAATGAATCAAAAGAAAATTTCAAAACTTTATAAGAAAATTCACTGCTTTTCTTCAGAAGATGAATTGCTCTCTCAACAACACACATCAATGAATTTGATCCGTATCAAATCACAGACAAAGACTTCACAGTTTGATAATTAAAGCATAATCGAATACACAGAAGTTCGATTCATACAACCAAACCCACTAAAAAACCATCAAAATCCTATCAGATACCTAAATCGAAATCAAATCCCGCAAGAATGGGGCCAATCGATCTCCTCAACTAAAATTCAATTTCGCAGCGATTCAAGCACACAATCAAAACCGTACCTTAGAGGAAACAGCCGGTGTGTTTTCAGGATTATGCTCATCGACGACATAGTAATCAGCCAAAACGACGACGTGGCTTTGTATCTCCTCGGAGACGCACTTCGTCCCTCCTGACGGCGGAATCGTCAACCATATAGCTTCGCCGTAATTAATCGTTAACAACAGCAATACCACCGTCAGAAACCACGAAACATCAGCAATTCTTCTAATAGCCATTAGAGAGCAACGACGGTCTTCTTCCCTTTTTCGTCTCAAAGTCCAAGCCAAGGCAAGGTTAAAGTCCTAAACCAAAACAAACGAAGACAAGAGAGACTCCACGCGCGCGCGTGTCTTATTTGTTGCGAGTGGGTAAATTTTAATAGTTAATAGACAGATTTGGTGGCTAGCTTCAACGAATGGTGAGCCAATCACATTCTGAAGAATTGCATACGTGGCGTATTTTTAGCTGATGTGGCGCGTCATTGTTTTTGACTTCAACCTTCTGAATGGTTTCGTGTCACCGGCCGAACACTATTTTCCAACCTCATTTAAATTATTTAGGTATAACGGGTGATTTGCTAGATTATAGCGGAATTAAGTGTTAATTATTGAAATAGATCAAATATTTATAAATTACTTGAATAGTTTTTTAAATTCAATATATACTATTTTGCATTTTTCTAATGAGGAAAAAAAAAGTAATTACGAAAATATCATTAATAAAATCTGTCACGTAAGCGATCAACTCTACCACACGGACAAAGTGCAGTATGATAGAGTTAGAGTTCCAGCGTAGTAGAGTTAAAGTATGCTTAGTAGAGTTGACATTAATGAAATTTCGTGTGTAGTAGAGTTAGATTTCCAGCATAATAGAGTTGTTGTTTGTGCTCTAATCAACTCTACCACACAAACAGAGTGCAGTATGGTAGAGTTAGAGTTTCAGTGCAGTAGAGTTAAAGTATGCTTAGTAGAGTTGACATTAATAAAATTTCGTGTGTAGTAGAGTTAGATTTCTAGCGTGATAGAGGTGAAGTGTGTTTGGTAGAGTTTGATTTCCAGCATAAATTAACTCTACCACACGAACATAGTGCAATATGGTAGAGTTAGTTTTGGAAACCTAGCCTACTTTCGTAGTAGAGCTTAAATTACGTATTTACCCCTCAGTTATTACCTCATCTGTCGCGCATCCAACTGATTCCTCCATAAGTGACGCCATTGTAGCTTTCTTGAAGCTCTTTTACTTCTTCGCTGCTCCTTTGCTTTTTCTGTTTATGTTTGGATCTATGGATCAAATCATTTTGGTTTGTGGGATATGGAGTTTTAATGAAAATCAGTGTTCGTAGAAAATCGAAGGAAGAAAAGAAGAAAAACATGTCAGAGAAAGGAACGGGGTTGGATTTGAATGTTGAGTATTTCGACATAGAGATGTCAGCACTCGCATTGGTTGTTGGGCAACGATACTCATCAAAAAAAGAACTCATGACCAAGCTAAAAATACTTTCTGTCTTACAGAGGTTTGACTTCGATGTTGTTGCTTCATCGAAGACAGTGTTGGATGTGAAATGTTGGGTACCAAACTGTCAATGGAGAGTGCGAGCTTCACCTGTCGACGACGGTGGATGTTTCTTTGTCCGGAAGTATATGGGAGAACATAGTTGTTCTATTACGGAGAGATCAGGTCGTGCACGACAAGCGTCAACGGAAGTCTTAGGAAGGTTATACTTGGTATTCGTAGGTGGAATTGGGCCATCTGTTATTCCTCAACACGTTGCTGATTCAATGAGCAAGCGATTCGGTCTAAAGGTATGAACGTAATTTTACGCCATGGTTGAGTTAATCTTCTTAGTAGAGTTAGATTGCAGTGCTGATGTTTAAGTAGAGTTAGTCTGACAGTGTGGTAGAGTTAGATAACAATGTAGTAGAGGTGGATTACGTGTAGTAGAGTTAGTCTGTCGTTTAATATAGTTAGTTGTAAAGTGTGCTAGAGTTAGATTGCAGTTTTGGTGTTTGGTAGAGTTGGCTTGCAGTGTAGTAGAGTTAGATTGCAGTGCTGACGTTTTAGTAGAGTTGGTCTGACAGTGTGGTAGAGTTGGATTATGTGTAGTAGAGTTAGGTTGTAGTGTGTGGTAGAGTTAGATTGCAGTGTAGTAGAGTTAGTCTGACGTATGGTAGAGTTAGTGTGACATTTAAGTCTGACGTTTATGCATATGAAGTACTGGAAAGCACACCGTACTCTAAGCCAAGCACGAGCCCTAGTTACCGGAAGTTCAGAAAGTAGTTATGAAGAACTTCCGTCGTACTTGTTTGCTATTTGAAGAGCGAATCTCGGAACTCTAATAAAGCTCAAAGTTGACGGGCAAGACAGGTTTAAGTTTCTTTTCATCGCATTCGATGCAAGTATTAGGGGTTTTCCCTACATGAGGAAGGTTGTTGTTGTCGATGGTACATTTTTGCTAGGGAAGTATAAAGGTACTCTACTAACCGCTACCATGCAAGATGGTAACTTCAACATATTTTCTATGGCTTTTGGTGTGGTTGATACCGAGAATGATGAATCTTGGGAATGGTTTTTTAGAAAGGTAAACCGTGTGATTCCTGATGACAGAGAACTTGCCATCATATCAGATAGACACAAATCTATTGCTAAAGCCATAAAGATTGTGTACCCACTTTCTTCTCGGGGTATTTGCACCTACCACCTATGTAAGAACATTTTGTCGAAATTTAGAGGTGGCGAGCCCTTTAAGTTGTTCAAGAAAGCTGTCACCGCTTTTAGGGTCGATGAATTCAACGCTATACTTGATCAGATTCAGGTATTAAATCCAAAGCTTCATGCCTACTTGATAAAAGCTGACTTGCGGTTGTGGAGACGAGTGTACTTTCTCGGAAACAGATACAATTTCACTACGTCGAACATTGCAGAATCAATAAACCATGCATTATCAGATGCAAGAAATTTTCCCATTGTCCAGCTTATAGATGCAATAAGGTCGATGTTAACATGTTGGTTCGCGAAGCGGAAGACGAAGGCCACTCTCACGTCAGCTGTTCTAACAACATCTGTTGAAAAGCTCCTAAAAGTAGAGTTACCATTGCCCATAGTAGAGTTAGTCCCTTCATAGTAGAGTTAACAATGACTTTAGTAGAGTTAACATTATTGTTATAAATGATAGACAAGGGTCGATGAAGCTAGACAGTACAATGTGCAGGACATAGACGAACACCAAGCTGTTGTTACGCAATCCGAAACTTCTCATTTAGTCAACTTGACTGAGAAGACGTGTTCTTGCAAGTGGTATGATGTCGAAAAAATTCCTTGTGTCCATGTCATTGCCGTTGCTGAGGCTTGTAGAAGGCCGACGATCGAACTTACCCATCCATACTATCACACGACCTTCCTGTACAACGCATACTCTGGTAGTATCTTTCCAAGAGATGTTGCACTTCCCGTACCGTTGGAAGTCAGTCGTAGGCTGTGTAATCCACCACACGTGCGTCAACAACTAGGAAGGCCGAAGAAATCGCGGATAAAGAGCTGGTTCGTGTGTTCTCAGCCCGAAAAACGTCCAAGAAAAGTTTTAGCTTGTTCTAAATGTAAGAAACTTGGTCACAATGTCCGGACATGTAGTCAAAGCATTTATTCTTGAATAGAATAGTTAACACTGCGTTTGGTAGAATTATTTATTTCGGGGTAGAGCTAGATCGTGTTATGCGGTAGAGTTAACACTCCGTTTGGTAGAGTTATACCATATTATGTTGTAAAGTTATACCGTGTTAACACTACGCTTGGTAGAGTTAGACCGTGTTATGTGGTAGAGTTAACACTCCGTTTGGTAGAGTTCTTTATTCCTTGGTAGAGTTAGACCTTGTTATGTGGTAGAGTTAACACTACGCTTGGTAGAGTTAGACCGTGTTATGTAGTAGAGTTAACACTCCGTTTGGTAGAGTTATTTATTCCGTGGTAGAGTTAGACCGTGTTATGTGGTAGAGTTAGACCGTGTTAACACTACGCTTGGTAGAGTTAGACCGTGTTATGTGGTAGAGTTAACAATACGCTAATGGTTGAAAGGGAAATTACATTAACTATTCAAGACGAAAACGAGTACGAAAACGAAAAAGAAATTACATTAACTGTTCAACAACTAATGGTTGGGAAAGATCTTTCTGAATTCGTAGTACCAAGTGCATACTTCACAAGCTTCGGCCATTGGTTTATCAATGTCTTCGGCATCGAATCCTTCAAAGAAATGGAGAATCTCCAAGAACTCACCTCTGCAAGAACATCCTTCTCGATCATATGTTTTTTGAGAATTAGAAATTGCTGCTCTCCTCGCCAACTGAGCGATCCTGGGTGACGAAAGATTCTGTTCTAGAGGTGGTCTATGTATTCCAATGTTTCAGCAACTGTTTCTAGTAGTAGAGGTCTTAGGACTTCATAACCCTCCTGTCTTCTGTCATCTCCTAAACAGACTAGCACAAATCCATAAAGCAGTGTGGCTTCTTCACAGTTACCATTAGATGCTCTTAGCAGCAGTTCCAAACCACCATCACGATTCCCATTGACAAAGAACTCTGTCATACCACATCGGTATGTAGCTTCCACATTACCGGCATTGCATAATCTAGTGAGAAAATTGTTCAAAAGAGACCTACTTCTCATAGGGGAATAGAATGGAACATAACGTATATCTATATTCCTGAGAACCTCATTCTCATCGCAAAACTCTTCAAAATCCTTCGACACGAGCCTGATACTGTAAATCTCATCAAGTCCTTCCACTCCACATCGAGCTATGATGTTCGTCAAAGCATTGTTTGGTAAGTCCATGATATGTGCCTTGCGAACAACGTTGCTTTTTTTTTTGGTGAATCCATTTATCCAAAAGTATTACCTTTGTTTGGAGTTCTTGAAAGATTGAAATGTTTTTGAAAGCTTTTGAAATATTGAAAGGTAAAGATGGAACGTTTTGGTAAAGGTGAAGATGGATAGTTTAGAAGAAGTTATTAACAATTGGAAGGTTATTTATAACGATTTGACTCTTCAGTTTCCCTTCACTTTAGAGTCTAATTGTTATTATGATTACATCTCGGAGATCTTGTCCAATATTAGTTTATTAACTTAACTTCAACGGCTAGTAGAAGTTGTAAACTGTTTAAATGTAGTTAATACATAGATCGTGTCCATGTCTGTCATCCACAGTTTGTTAGTGGCACAAAATGTGGGTAAAGTTAGTTCTTAATTAGATCACGTATGATTTCGAATAGGACATTGTAATTACTTATCAATAACTAACTAACTAATAGAGTTAGAACTATACAAATATATACTACTCTAAGACTATACAAATATACACTAGAGTAGGACTATACACAGACTAAACAAATCTACCAATCCAGCTGGAGATCTTTGGTGGCTCTGATGAGAAGGTTCTTTTCACACTCGAGTGCAGATTCTGGATCACTAGAAGAAATTTCCGATTCTATAGGAAGTTCTTCTCTGAAATCAATGTCGTATTTCAGCTGAGAGAATGTGACATACTCGTCACAAAGACCTTCAAAGTTGCATCCAATGGCCAAACCCCAGACTAACTCTACCAAACCCCATACCAACTCTACTAAATTACAATCTAACTCTACCAAAATGCAATTCAACTCTACCACACTACAATTCAACTCTACCAAATGCAATCCAACTATACCACAATACAGTCCAACTCTACAATCTGACTCTACCAAACGTCGTTTAAGTAATCAAACTCTACCATATGAACTCTACTATACTGAATTTGAGTAACTTACTTGCATGACTCTACCACTGCACCAGGGTGAGTGCAAGATGGGTCGGGATCGAAAATGCGAATCTTTCTTTCGTTGAGATTAACTTCGACGGCCACCCAGTGGATGTTTTCAAAATTATGAGGGATGTAGATTGTGTCCACGTCTCTAATCCACTGCTTCCTAGTGAAGCACCAAAAACCACAAAACAGTGGTTCCATGAAAGCTAGCCGATTACTCCTGTATGGGCATGGAGTTTGCAAGGATCTTTGTCGAAGGAGATTCATCCCGCAGACAATATGCTGTAAAAACTTTACTGTATTAGTGCTCTAATCTAACTCTACTAAACAAAAATTATGTCATAATACATTTTAAATTACGCAATCGTGAACCATATCGAGGGACATGTCACTTCTCTTTTGGGCATATCAAGCGGAGGAAGAAATCCGTATTTGGACTGGGTTTCCCGTAGCTAGTGAGATCTTTACAGAATTTATCACAATTGTACGTAATCGACGAATTGATATGTTACACACAGCACATTAAAGTAGGTACTTACAATTGATGCTTCACATAGTCGCGTAACCGAAGTACTTTTAATTTTGAGATTGGACCAAAAGGATCACAGACACTCCGAGAATGAATAACATTCTTATGAATCCGTTTGACAATGGAACAACATTGGAAAGGGATACCTGTAAAAAGAAGGGACTGTAAGACCGTATCAACTCTACCATACAAGTGATCCAACTCTACCATATAAATGATCCAACTCTACCAAACGGAGGACTAACTCTACCATACAAGTGATCCAACTCTACCAAACGGAGGACCAACTCTACCAAACGGAGGACTAACTCTACCATACACGTGATCCAACTCGACCAAACAACAGTCCAACTCTACCAAACGGAGGACTAACTCTACCATACAAGCGATCCAACTCTACCAAACAGAGGACTAACTCTACCATACAAGTGATCCAACTCTACCAAACAGAGGACCAACTCTACTATACAAGTGATCCAACTCTACCAAACGGAGGACTAACTCTACCATACACGTGATCCAACTCGACCAAACAACAGTCCAACTCTACCAAACGGAGGACTAACTCTACCATACAAGCGATCCAACTCTACCAAACGGAGGACTAACTCTACCATACAAGTGATCCAACTCTACTAAACAGAGGACCAACTCTACTATACAAGTGATCCAACTCTACTAAACGGAGGACTAACTCTACCATACACGTGATCCAACTCGACCAAACAACAGTCCAACTCTACCAAACGGAGGACTAACTCTACCATACAAGCGATCCAACTCTACCAAACAGAGGACTAACTCTACCATACAAGTGATCCCACTCTACCAAACGGAGGACTAACTCTACTAAACGGAGGACTAACTCTACCATACACGTGATCCAACTCGACCAAACAACAGTCCAACTCTACCAAACGGAGGACTAACTGTAACATACAAGTGATTCAACTCTACCAAACGGAGGACCAACTCTACCATACAAGTGATCCAACTCTACTATGAAGAAGACGAGAAGATGCAATTTATTATTGAACTCTAACACACTACATATAACTCTACTAAACGTAAATGAACTCTACTACTCATTAATAACTTTACTACACGTAAATGAACTCTACGACACGTAAATGAACTCTACTATAATTATAAAATTGAACTCCACTATACTTGAAATCAACTCCACATTGTTTGAAATTGAACTATACCATGTATGTATAGTGGAGTAAATGAACTCTACTACAAAAGGAATTTACCTCTCCATTATTATTTGCTAGCTCCAACTTCACCAAGTCCTCGAGGTCAATGGTTTGTTTTTTGATGGGTCTCCATGGTTGAATGGGGATGTCACCTGCTCTTTGCTCCCCAAATATTTCTGCGAATATGGGGATGGACTCAAATGCCCATATCAGAAGTGCGTGCACAAACCCGTGTACTGTGTAATTACTGCCCTTTTTACATCCTGCCATTTTGATCGATTTTATCAGTTCTAGAAACACCACTCTTCTCCATGGATGCCTCTCGAACAACTCAAAATCTGCAACCAACTTCGCAGCACTAAAAGGGAGCCTACTATTTGTGTGGCAACCAAAAACTCCTACATTCAAAACCACTAGCAAGCCCCATCTTCCTCTTCTCGAAAGACCACCCTCTACATCTCCCCAAGATTTCTTTCAACTCTACCCATTTTGGTCCTTCACCAACCCCTAAGCCAATATCTTCCCAAAGTTCTCTGTGCGCTTCATCTGCCCCATTAGAAACCTTCTCGAAGTTACCGCAATTAAGCTGCGTTATTTCAGCAAACTCGTGCAGAGAAAACCTCGTAGGCCGAGACCCAAACAACACCCAAATCTCATACATCTTCCTAGTCACTAGTTGATTCATCAACATGTACTGTATATGCCTCCCTGTAAAGTTGAAGTCGAAATCTACTAGCTTCAGAAAAATGCCTACGCAAGTGTTCTCCTTTATGTCTATGTATGCATCCTCACCAATACCCTTGATCATATTACAGATGTTTTTTAGATTGCAGAAATGGTTGATGCTTTGATTCTTCATCACCTATTACACCGTGTGTGAGAAACTTCTTTGGGTACTTCTTGTCTGTCATATCTAAAGATGAAAGAAAACAAACGATAAGCATTATAAAACCCAACTCTACCACACTACAAGGCAACTCTACATTCTTACAACCTAACTCTACCACACAACAACCCAACTCTACCACATTACAAGTTAACTCTACCACACGAACTCTACCACACTACAACCTAACTCTATTACACTACATACCAACTTTACCACACTGAATCCAACTATACCGCACACTACAACCTAACTCTATTACACTGCATACCAACTCTACCACACTATAATCCAACTCTACCACACGTCAGAGTAACTCTACCACACGATAATCTAACTCTACTATACGACAACCTTACTCTACCACACAGAATCCAACTATACCGCACACTACAACCTAACTCTATTACAGTACAAACCAACTATACCTCTCTTAAATCTAACTCTACCACACGTTAGACTAACTCGACTAACTACAAGCTAACTCTACCATACTATAATCCAACTATACCCCCTACGACCTAACTCTACCCAACGTCATACTAACTGTACTACACGTATCATATCGCTTCTTCACCCTTACCCTCACAACTAATTACGAACTATATCACATTGGCTCACATTGGGGAAGAAATCTACTAGACACAGAATAAGTTAGTGGAGAACAAAAACCCAAATGTCGCAAAATTGAAAAATCAAAATCTCACAAAATCGAGAAACCCAATGTCTACGTCAACCCTAAACCCAAATGCCCTTACGAAAAAGAAGAAAAAGCAGAAGAGGGGCAGAGGATAAAGAAAAGAAGAAAATTACCGACAATGAAGACGACGAGTACGAAGAACAAGATGAAGAAGAAGACAACGAGTATGAAATACAGCGAAGAACACGTTGAGTAAGACGAGGAATGAACAAAATCAAGAGAGGTTAACGACGACTGTTTACACTATAGGTTTTTTTCTTTTTTGGGTGTGAAACTAACCTGAGAAGAAGAAGAAAATAGAAGAAGACATCAGTTTTTTGTTTCAAGGGTGTAACCATAATTACACCCTTGACGCTTTCTTTTTTTTGGACAAAAACTATTCTAGTAATTACACTACACTTTTGCTCTATTTGAGCAATTCTTTCAACATTAAATGATAAAATTATTTTTGCACGTGAGTAAGAGGCCGACTCGATTCAATAAAATTATTGGGGTTTTTATGTTTTTGTATCAATTCAAATCTCGATATACCAAAATCTAACATTAACATATTGGTATATTTTATGATAATTAAAAACAATTTTTTATTTATAAATAATTTTTTTAAAACAAATGGTTTTTAGCCTAGTGGCATGCGGTAAGTCTATATAAGGCAACTCATTTGCACAACCAGAGATCGAGTCCCCCGCCTATATTATACAGGAATTTGGCTATTGGATTGGCTAGTTGTGGCCGACTATAATTTACCATTAAAAAAAATGAAAAAAAATTTAAAATTAGTTATTATTAATATTTATATTTACATAATATTTTTAATATTTTAAATTTTAATGTATAAATATTTTTTTTAATTTAAATATATAAAAATTAAAAAAAATTCTATATATTATATAATAATAGCGTTAATAGACTTTTATATTTTACAAATAAAGTAAAACAAATTTGTTACTTAAAAAAATTTAAAGCCTTTTAAATATTTGATTGTTTAGTTATTTAATGTGCAACATTAATTATTATTATAAATTGAATCTTTGCTATATAAAATTAATAAATTATAGATATAAATGAATCATAAAATAAAAATCACATGTAAAATATTTTAAATGAATGAAAATAATAACAAATATATAATAATTGTTTGTAAAAACAAATCTCATGCTAATTATTATATAAAAACCAATTTCAAATAAACAGAGCTTAGTTTAACAAACATATTAAAACTATATTTTGAGAATAATTTTATATTATATTTAGTTTTCGTAGAAATATAAAATTTCAATGTTTCTATAAACTACTTGAAATGTAACCGGGCCTGCCTTGGGCATTACAAAGTAACACAGATTTTCAAATGGGCCAACAACTATCAAAGTAAGAAAGTGGGCTTGCAATATCTTTAAACTGGGTCTTGTCAAACAACATAACATATTTAACATATATGATAATTTCCTTTTGCGAAAGAGAATAAATATGAGATCGAGGTTTGAGACTGAGTCATTCATTTATATATGTGCCCTTAAATGATTTAAATTCAAATATAAGTTTGAATGTGAATTGTACAGGAATATAGATAAATGTCAAATAAGTAAATCAAACAAAGATGTTAGGGGGAGTCAATATGGTACAATTTAGATTATATATTTCTGGAGGAACACGACAGCGGAGATTCTCAATGTTTTTTTTGACTATTTTAGAATATTTGGAAGGCGAGGAATGAGCATTGTTTCTCAAACAGTGATTCAGATCCTCGTCAGATTGTGGCACAGTCGAAGAAGGATTTTGAGGAATGGTCAGGGGCTCGTTTAGAACGGCTAGTTCCTCGATCCCGGGACATGGAGAAAACCTATGCACGAAAATCATCTTGGATTTTCCCTTCTACATCTACATTAGGGTTCGCAGGCTTCAAATGTTTTATGGATGCTTCCTGGAAGAATTCGGATCTAAAAACGGGTTTAGGTTGGTTCAGCTTTCCAGATTCAGTAGAGGGTGTCTGTACGGGTGCGCGGTGTGTTAATCGAAGTTTATTGGCTCTTCACGCGGAGTTTGAAGCAATCCTCTAGACCATGGAATCTCTTTTGGCGATTCTGGTCTTAGAGGTAGAATTGTCGACTGACAGCGAGATGGTACTGAAGGTTTTAGACAATCCAGGAGATTGGTCGGCTTTTATTCCATTCCAAGAGGAATTTCCCCGGTTATTTTCTTTTTTTATCATTTGTACTTTCGGTAATTCCCCGTTCTCTAAATTATAGGGTGGATGCTCTCGCCAGGTTTGTCAGAGATTCAGCCTATCATTGATTGTATGTGAATCTCTTGGGGATCATTTTCCATTAATATAATATTGTTGTTGACAAAAAAAAAACAAAGATGTAAGACCATCTCCATCCATTAAAACCCAAAATGGGGTTCTAAACATTTTTATTAATATAAATAATGAGTTAAGAGTTCAATGATGGGTTTTAATTTTTGTGGGGTTCCAATGGTAGAACCCCAAATAGGGTTCTTAGTTTTTTCTTCTTTAAATGTAATTATGAGAAACCAAAATGAAACACAAAAAGATTCACTATCAAGACACAATAGATTTACAGCATTCCATCATCCATCTTAATACACTATAAATTTCAAACTAGATCATGTGAAGGGTTTTAGATTAGTGTCAAGATAAGTAGAACATAAGTTGAAATGGAAGAGAAGTTGCAGCTATATTGACTTACTTTGGTTTTGGAAACTTTCATAATGATATAGTTATCACTCAGTGAGGCTGGAGAATACAACTAAAGATGTATTTACTTGCTCATAGTTGAAGATAAGTAGAAGTTTCAAAACACATAACCATGGACATGAAAGAAGCATTGGAAGAGCATCTTTTTGATATTTGTTTCCTAGCTCAGAGAGCTTTCCCAGCCATAAGTTATTCCAAGCAAATATAACAGTAATCACATATGGACCAAGTATAACAGTAATCACGGATGGACCAAGCAAATATAACAGTAATCAAGATCAAATTTTCAGGTCCTCTTTAGCAATGGAATAAGTTAAAAGATATAGTTAAGCCTCCAAAAGAGATATGGACGAAACAACAATGGAGTACCTAGGGTCCAGAACGAGCAATCAGTCTTCACAGGGGCCAACTTCGAGATGTTTCGATTGAATGTTACAGTGGAAAACGAAATAATTCCACCTTTAGAAACAGCGTAATTTTCTTCTTCCCTGCAAGATCATATGCAAATATTAAACCACAATCGAGTTTCATATTTACTTCACAGAGATGATGTGAGGATAATGTAGATATGCAAAAGAAAAGCCAAGAGATATACCTTGCTAGTGATAATCACAAGTCGAGGTTTCAAAGGTTGTGTTCCAAAATCCAATCAAGAATCCTACATCTTTCAAGACAGTATTCAATCAACTCAGCTGCAGAATCTGGTATAACTCTATACTGACAAAACCAAACGAATTAAAATCAGTGAACAATCATCATACTTCAATCAACATAACTACAAAGCACAAAATATTTATGTTATACTTTAATTTGTTTGACCGAGATCACTAGAAATCAGAAGATGAAGAACCTTTAAAACACATCAAGATATTCGAAACTGGAAAATTTGAGGATTAATGAGAAATCACTGAGAGCAAAGAGTTTGTACCTCACATGTCATAGAAAACCGACAGTGTGAGCTCTACATTGCCTCGACTAAGAGTTGCAGATATAATCCAACAACAATCCTCAATTTCAGTGATTCCACTGCAGTAGGATCTGAATCGATCAGAAATCATTTTGAGTGCTTCATCCACATCTCTAATGGCGGATAACGGTAGAGAGAAAGATGAAAGAATTCATACCTTAAACGATAGGTGGTGATGGCTTCACTTTCCACCACCTCCTTCTCTCCTTTGAACGAGATGGTTGATACCGCAGCGACTCCATCTTTTTTCTTTGCCTCAAATCCAAGACTCAATCAAATGTCGACACGTCATCGATTCTAAGATTTTCTTAAAACTCTTATTTAAGAACGGGTTCTTCTAGTTAAAATGCATTTTTGATTTAATTAATCAAAATTAATTGCTAAGAACTCTTATAAGAGACTCCATTGGAGTTGCTCTAAGGGGTCTATTGGATCTATTTTATTCTATGTGGCTACATCATTTTTAATATTTTTAAAACCGACTAAATCATAGATCCAAGATACACAAAAAAATAAGTAAAGGATTTGGTGATTGAACCTACTGGATCCATTACGTACATTTGAACCTTCAAAGTACATATTCAATGAAATAGATTATATTTAAGATAGGATTTAATTATTTTAGAAACCATCATCGTTTAGGTTATTTAACCGTATTGATATTTTGAAATATTGTTTTCGACATATTGTTTTAGAGGTCCAAAATCCAAACCAAAATCAATCTGAATTAGATTCAATTCCAACAAAATATCCAAATGAATCTGAATCTATGTACCAAAATACCAAACCCGTACCGGAACCATAACTCAATAAAAACCAAATTTCAATTTTAGAGTTCTTATATTATTTTTAAAAAAAATTGAATTTTTATATTAAAATATTCAAACCCGAACTCGATTTTTACCAAACCAAACAATATCTGAAAAATAAAAATATATGAATAAGTTTTAAATCAAAATAACCAAAATACCGAATCAAAGGAACTAAACCCGAAAAAATATCAGAAATGGGTCATAAATATATGTATCCGAAAAACCAAATCTAAACTCAAACTAAAACCAAATCAAAACCAAATTTGTATCCGCTATATTTTTATTATTATTTATTTTTAAGTTCTTTTTCTATTAAATATTTATTAGTTTTTAAGTTTTATATAAAAGTTTATAACTAAAATCATCCTAAATATATATATATAGATAACGGAATAATGAATGATGAATGTGATGTATTGAAAAATAGAAATGTCAATACATCATAGAAAAACTCAAATGTAAAAAAATAAATCCTTTATAATGGTAATAGAAAAGGCGTTCAGCGAAATCAAATTCTGAGACGATGATGATTTCCACGAAAAATCAGGAGATGGTGATGCACGAGGAGGCTTTTTCCGACTCGGAGGAGGTTCGAAGAAGCGACTTTTGTGATCTCACTATCGTGAATATAAGTGATGTTTTATGGCGATTTTTGGCAAAATTAAATTCTTTGAAAACGATGATTTCCAAGGTGTTTTATGTCAAGGCAATGCATGAGGGCCTTCGTCCTACTCTGAGGAGGGTCTAGAGGGAGGCTTTCACGATTTTAATATCGTGAACACAAGTTACTCTTTTTGGCAAATTTTAGTGGTTCAAAATTTTGAGAAGACGAGGTTATTACCGGTGAAAAAAGATACAATGTTGATAGTGTTCATGGTAATTACTAAGGAGACTTTGTTTGTTTCTAATGAGGCTATTGACGCCAATTTTAACAAGAATGAAATTCTAAACCACAAATTTGAGGATAAAGCGATTATATGTACGATCAGGCTTTCGATGGAAACTATTTGGAGTTCTTCAGTGAATATTATGATTAATTCAGAGGAGAAGACAACACAGAGCCATCAATCTCAAATAAGAAGCTTCCAGTCAAATCTTGCTTCTTCAAATCAATATCAAGTTTAGCAAGAAGTTACATGCTCAACCGAGAAACAAACTGGCCAGCATATTCACCAAGCTATTCAATCGACAATCATTTCTGATACATCGGAAATTGTCTCTCATAGTGGACCGAGATAGTTATTCAGATTCAACAATGGTGGAGGAGTTCCCTTTTTCTCGACTCTGAAGTTAATGCTCTTTTCTATCTTTGTTCAGGAAATTGCTTCAATCAATTTAGATACATAATTAAATTAGACATTAAAGTCCAATTTGATCAATGATTTTTCAGGAAAGGAAAGCGATATCATTGGCAAGAATATTGGTAAGATCGTTGGTGAATTTCCAATTAATCAAGATGCTCTTTTACGGCAAGGAACTTATCAAGACTGACTGCTTGCCCAAACAGAAAGGTGATGATACTAGTTTCCTTATTTCGATGTCATGGGATATTCAAATAATACTACATCGAATCATAGGGATTGGAAAGAAAATATTCTCGACCGGACTCAACCTAAATCCAGCCTATTAATAGTATTGTTACCGTGGAGCATAACATCACATTCTAACAAGTTTCTCCTTCATTCTTCTCTCTATCAACACATCAACGAGATGTGATCCATAGGATAAAGATCTCGATAAAGAAACAGCAGGTCTCATCACTTCAAGAACCACAAGAACAGAAATGGGATGAACAACAAAAAGACAACAAACTTTCTCCAAGTATCAAGAAACAATTACATATCGATGCTAATGAAGGCAAGGTGACCTCCTCTTACTGAAGCTTTAGCATCATCAAAGAAGCTGAAACAATTAAATATCGATGTTGATGAAGGCGATGGTGATTGCATCCGATGACCAGACACTCGATCATCTTCATAAAGTACACGCCACAGTCGTCTGACCGTTTATTACGTGGTACGCCTTTAGTCACACACACAATCTTATATTGAGCCGTGTTAATGTGTTGTCACATCTCCTTGGGTGAAAAACACATGATCTTCTTCGGAATCATCACGGCGTATGCCTACAAAAAATGAGAACCATGTAAATGAACTCTACTACACATGTAAATGAACTCTACCACACTACAATCTAATTCTACCAAATGTCAGACTAACTCTACAAAACTACAACCTAACTCTACCCACACTACAATTCAACTCTATCACACTACAATCTAACTCTACCAAACGTCAAACCAACTCTACCACACTACAACCTAACTCTACCACACTACAATCCAGCTCTACCAAACTACAATCTAACTCTACCAAACGTCAGACCAACTCTACCACACTACAACTTAACTCTACCACACTACAATTCAACTCTACCACACTACAATCTAACTCTACCACACTACAATCTAACTCTACCAAAATGAAATCAAACTCTACGGCACTACAACCTAACTATACCACACTACAAGCCAACTCTACCAATCTAACTCTATCAAACGTAATTTGAGTAGATAAACTCTACCACATATGTATATGAACTATACTATACTGAATTTGAGTAACTTACTTGCATGACTCTATCACTACAGCAACAGGAGTGCAAGATGGGTCGCGATCGTATATGCGAATCTTCCTTTCATTGAGATTAACTTCGACGGCTCACCCAGTGGATGGTTGTTAGTATGATGGGGGATGTAGATCGTGTCCACGTCTCTCATCCACTGCTTGTTAGTGGCACAATATATGGGTGAAGTGCCGTCAAAAACTTCTTTAAACCCACCGGACCAGAGAAATTTATCCTCCTTTCCCAAGTAATCCCTTGTGTACGTTGTAGCACCAATAACCACAAAACAGTGGCTCCAGGAAAGCAAGCCGATTACTCATGTATGGGTTTGGAGTTTGCAACGATCTTTGCCGAAAGAGATTCATCCCAGAGCCAATATGTTGTAAGAACATAATTGTAATAGTGCTCTAATTGAACTCTACTACAGTAAAACTTTACGTCAAAATACACTTAAATTTACGCAAATCGTGTAGCCAACCATATCGAGGGACTTGCCACTTCTCTTTTGGGTTATCAAGCAGAGAAAGAAATCCACATTTAGACTCGGGTTCCCGTCGACCGTAAGTTCTCTACAGAAATTATCATCTTTGTAAATAATCGACGAATTCGTATGCAACACAGCACATTCAAAATAGTTACTTACAATTGATTCTTCACATAGTCGTGTAACCAAAGTACTTTTATTTTTGTAATCGGACCCAAAGGATCATAGACACTCTGATAATGAACATCATTCTTATGAATCCGCTTGAAAATGGAACAGCCTTTCGAAAGGGTGATACCTGTAAGAAGAACGGTAAATGAACTCTACAATAAAATAGAATGAAATGTACCAAACGTCAGACTAACTCTACCACACTACAATCTAACTCTACCACACAACAAGTCAACTCTACAATGCTACAATCTAACACTACCAAACGTAAGACTAACTTTACCACACGGTAATCCCAACCATACCAACACTATAATTTAACTCTACCACACAACAAGACAACTCTAACATACTACAACCTAACTCTACTACACTACAATCTAACTCTACCAAACATCAGACTAACTCTACCACACAACAAGCCAACTCTACCACACTACAATCTAACTCTACCAAACGGTTAATGAAATCTACTATACTTGAATATGAACTCTATCTGGTTCATAGCGAGTACTAGTTCCCAAGTCTCTTTCGGTAACACGTCTTCCATACAGACTAACTCGTCCTGTGTTTGCTTACCCTTTCAAGGAGTATCCACCAGGTTTATGATGCGAAACTGTGACATTCCTGGCTTAATTTTTTCCACATTGTAAGGTGGTTCTTCTTTTGATGGTTCTTTTGCATTCCTAACAACCCGTGATAACGGACTGAAAGGGTCAGATGTCTCATGACTCTGGATAACCCATTTATTCAACAAAAAGTATGAAAAATGTAAACTCTATTTAACAAAACTATTAACTCTACCAATAATATTTATTTATTAACAGGATTACCTGGTCCGGTGGTTGGATGGTATGTTTAGTGCTGGCTGTGGGACACTTGGGTGTCATCGAGGTGAGCATCCATATTTGTTGGTTCAATTGTATTACGCAGAACACCTGAACCTTCACTTGGTGTTATTCTCCGACTCCGAGTCCACCAGGGTAGGTCGCTCCCAGAGAGGTGCTTGCGAAGAGTAACTCTAATATGTTAGCTTAAAAAATGGTAAAATTTCTAATAGTTGTATAGTTTATTTTTATGGTTTGGTAGAAATATTTTGAACACAATAATTGTTTGGTAGAGTTAAATATAACACAATAATTGTTTGGTAGGAGTTAAAATATAACTCCACCAAAGCATATATAAGCTCTATCAAAGTTAGCAACCTACAACTTTATGTTTATGTTCGTACAAATATGTATATAATGTTTGTTGGTACATAGGATAAATCAATCAGAGTAAGTCTCATTCAAATAGAGCCTTACGTACCGATTTAAGTTCCTTATTATTAGGGGAGTTGAGAGTAATGTTTGTATCGCCTTCTATGTCATCTTCGCGATTCACATGTTCAGGAGTTCAATGTCGTGCAGTTGTCTAACCTCCACCCTCATCCGCATTCTCAGCCAGGCTATAAATTTGTGGTTGCGCCCTGGTCTCCTCCAGCCTAAGAATCCTCTCAAGCATGGTTGTATTGTCTGAGGTGTTACGCTCCAGCCTAATCACGCGCTCAGTAAGCATTGTGGTCTCTGCACTGGTATTCAGCCTACTCTCCTCAAGACAATATATATATATACGTTCAGCAAACATGTTCTGATCGTGTCTCATCCCTTCGAAGGCTCTGATGATATCTCTAAGAATGCACTCGACTCCTCTGCCTTCCATTTTTTCTTTTTAACGACTCTCACCACATCCTGCATGGTAGTGGAGTCATCCATCCTAATCTGAATTTTCTTCTATTCTTTCTTGTGTTTTTTTTCTTTTTTCTTGGAATCATCCTTCTGGTTTTTTTCTCTTTCTCTTTCTTCACCTGCTTTTTTGAACTAGCACTACGCTTGCTCATCCTCTCCTCGACATAAGCATATGCCTTCCTCTTATTACTTATGTCCTAGGCGGATTCATCTAGACTGGAGATAAGTATGTCTCCAAGCATGGCGTCCACTTTGGGATCTGCAATATCATCTGGCCATAGAGGCATTATGTCCAGAGGTTGTGTAGTTAGCTGCTTAACATGTACCTGGTATACGAGAATATGCAATTTAGTAAACACAAATGAACTCTACCACAAATAAATTACCTCTACTTAACTATCAAAATAACTCTACTAAACGTAAATGAACTCTACTACACATAAATGAACTCTACTACACGTAAATGAACTCTACTATACTTCAAATCAACTCCACTGTACTTGAAATTGAATTGTACTATACATAAATAACTCTATCAATCACCCAAATCAACTCTACTACGAAAGCAATTTACATTTCCTTCCTCCATCTTCACCAAGTCCTCGGATTCAATGGTTTATTTTATGATTGGTCTCACTGGTACAATGGGGACGTCACCTTCTCTTTGTTCCCCAAATAGTTCAGCCAGTACGGGGATGGACTCAAATGCCCATATCAGAAGTGCGTGCACAAACCCGTGTAGAGTATAAATATTGACCTTATTTATGACCTGCATTTTTGATCGAGTTGATCAGTTCTAGAAACGTCACTCTTCCCCATGGATGCCTCTCAAACATCTCAAATCTGCAACCAACTTTGCAGCA
This sequence comes from Lepidium sativum, assembly GCA_023374145.1. NCBI lineage: Eukaryota > Viridiplantae > Streptophyta > Magnoliopsida > Brassicales > Brassicaceae > Lepidium > Lepidium sativum. Next base: position 36,846 of record JAKUCM010003040.1, read on the forward strand.
CTAAAAGGGAGCCTACTATTTGTGTGGCAACCATAAACTCCTACATTCAAAACCACTAGCAAGCCTACCATCTTCTTCTTCTCGAAAGACCACCCTCTACATCTCCCCAGGAGCTCTTTCAACTCTACCCATTTAAGGCCTTCACCAACCCCTAAACCAATATCTTCCCAAAGCTCTCTGTGGGCAACATCTACCACATTTGAAGCCTCCTCGAAGTTATCGCAATTGAGCTGCGTTATTTCCGCAAACTCGTGCAGAGATAACCTCGTAGGCTGAGACCCAAACGGCACCCAAGACTCACTTTCTTGCTCATAATACGACATGTTTCCCCAGAGTTCAAATAGGACATCAGTTGAGTAATCTACTACAGTTTCTAATGACTCAAATAGTACTACATCCTTAAGTAAATGGACTAAATTTGACTCCTGATCATCAAATGTATATGCATACTCCACTATGAATCGTTCGTTTGAAGAAGAATAGAGCTTATACATGCGATAAGCATCTGCAGAGCTGAAGACTCTTTGATCATACTATGGAATCATCAATTGAGTAAACCTCTTCGTTCTGGTTGTGTGGCGAGACTTGCGATTCCCTGAACCTGTCTTTTCATCCAATTGATGCTTGCGACTTGCTCGCGACTCAAACCCTTTGGATACAGCGCTTTTAGTACCTTGAGTTGCAGGTTCTTGATTCCGCATTGCCTTAGTAACCTCAAATTTGTCTTCTTGTTCATGAACCGGCGACTCAGAACTTTGAAATTTTGATGGTGACTGCTCGATTTGCTCATCTTCACTTCTGACATTTGCATGTGACGCTTCGTCTTCATAGACCGGAGCCCAAGTTTTCGTTCTGAGTTCATCACCCTCTTGATTCTCGTCTTCATCGATTTCCATGGGATCTTGCTCAGCTTCCCGAATCGTTTCTCTTTTCTCCACCGAGAGACGCAATCCCCTGGGTTGACAGACCACCATTGCCCGCTCCTGGTTCGTCATGTACTGGACGATGTCTCCTAGTGCAAATCTGGCCATTGACACTTCTTGATTTTTCTCCATTTGCAGCTTCTGATCTTCGCATTGAAACCCTAGGATTTGCAATTTCAGAACGACGATTTGATTCTGTTTGTTGAGACTGTTGCGTTTTCCTTTCCCCATCGTGGTCTATTTATATTGGTCACAGTCTCTGAGTGGGCCTGGAAATCAAAGAGAAGGCCCTTTTCTTTTCTAATTCTTTCGAACTGAAGAGTTAACGCATACACTGATTCGATTTAAATCAACGCATCGATTCACATGTGACACTCGATAATAATCAATTCTTTCTCTTCATTCATTGAATTGAGGGACCCCACTTAAACTTAATTCTATGAGCACAGAAATTAAGGTTCATTGTACACCTAACTTAACTTTCTTCCTGACACGAGTCTGACCTCGACACACGTAACCTTTTTCAAGCTAGTTGAATTCATAGATTGCCCAGCATGACCCCTTACTTCGTGAGATGTGTGATCAAGATTAAAATGTGATGACTAGACTTTCACACCATCATGCCTTTATCACATAGCTTAGCAGCATCTTGAAGGATCAAACCGATCAGGCAGCTGGAATTTCCTTTGGAGAGTTCCCCTTTTTTCTTTTTTTTTTCTTTTCTTTTATTATTATTTACGAAAAATCATTGTATTATAATGCACTGAAAGTCTGAGTATCACTTGACTTCTCAACTCAAGGCTTTCACGCTGATCACTGGTCTTTGACACAGTGTTGTATCAGAGCATCACTTGACTTCTCAACATACTGATACAATAACTCCCCTCAACTCTTTGACTTCCTTTTTCTCACATTTGATAGCTCAACATACTGATATTCATTGTGACGGCATGATGGGCAGCTATTTTCCATCAGCTCAATCAATCTTGATATTTGTCTGCCCTCTTTCAGGTCTCTGCCTGCTTATCTCAGATTCAATTACTTACAAAATTTACTCTACAGACACCTTTTTCATTACAGTTAGCATTCACAAACTCCAATCACAGTTCGTAATTGAATAAAATGATTGAAAGAAAAAAGTTTAGTAAACTGATTAACTAGTTGATATTTAGTGCTCACATGATCAAGTTTAATCAGTTTCACCTCAACTAGTTCTCGAATAAAGTGATGATGTGTGTCTATCTGCTTGGTTTGAGAGTGTTGCACAGGGTTCTTAGCAATACAATTAGCACTCTGATTATTACAATAAACAAGTAGGGTTTTAGAGTTCATACCATAATCAGCGGCCATTTGTTTCATCCACAAAAGCTGAGTACAACAACTTCCCATTGCAATGTATTCTGCTTCTGCAGTGGACATTGATACACAATTTTGTTTTTTATTGAACCATGCGATCAGATTATTTCCCATAAAGAAACACCCTCCACTTGTGCTCTTTCGATCATATGTGCTTCCAGTCCAGTCCGTATCACAGTACCTTGTAAGACTCACAGTAGTATCTTTAGTAAAAAAAAAAACCAAGTTTGTAAGTTCCATTCACATTTGTTCGACCCCATTGGAGTTTTAGCAGACTTGCTGTTTCCCATGCCAAACTTTTTCACTAGATTTTTGGCATATGTGCTTTAAATCTATGTCGATGACATCATCTTTGGTTCAACCCGACGAAAAATGGTTGACAAGTTTGTTGAGGTGATGACTCAAGAATTTGAAATGAGCATGAACGGAGAGCTTACCTACTTTTTGGGTCTTCAAGTCAGACAGACATCAGAAGGTACACTGTTTATTTTTGAGAGTAAATAGTGTCTTGTCAACACCACCTCGTACATATTGATTATCGACCAAAAATGTTGCTAATCGATCATACCATGCTCGAGGCACTTGTTTGAGACCATAGAGCTTTGTTTAGCCTATATACATGATTCGGATGCTTAGATTCCTCAAAGCCTTTTGGCTGTTCCACATATACCTCTTCTTGTAGATTCGCGTTCAAAAAAGCACTCTTGATATCCATCTGATACAGTTTAAAACCCATTTTGCACGCCATTCCAAACAGAAATCGAATCGATTCCAAACGAGCTACTGGTGCGAATGTTTCATCAAAGTCAACTCCTTCCACTTGTGAGTAACCTTGCGCAACCAGTCGAGACTTATTTCTGATAACATTTCCATCTTTGTCTATCTTGTTTTTGAAGATCCATTTTGTTCCAACTACATTTACGTTGTCAGGTCGTGGTAGTAGTATTCATACATTCAGCCTTGAGAAATTTGATAGTTCTTCTTGCATAGATGAAATCCAGAAGCCATCTCTTAGCGCTTTTTTGTATGTCTTGGGCTCAATTTTTGATACAAAGCAGACATTTTTGACTACATCCACAAGACTTTGATGTTGTGTCATGAATGAGCTACAACTCATGATCGTACTCCCGGCAAGTTTCTTAAAGTCAATCTGCTTCCCGCGTGTAACTCTTCCCCCCTGAATCTCTCCTAAACATATGTGGAGGAGTGATTCATATGCACTTGTGGAATGGTTACTGTAGTGGTTTCCCTTATGGACGCGTCACGAACCTCCGATTACTTCCATTGAGATCATCAAGTGATTGAATTGTAAAGCAGAATGTAGATGAGTCATCAAAGACAACATTCATTGTCTCTTGTACCATGGATGTTCGTCTGTTGTAAAATCGGAATGTTGTACTAGATCCTGAATACCCAAGAAACACCCCCTCATCACTGCGCGAGTCAAATTTTCCCAAATGATCTTTATCATTGAGTATATAACAGACACACCCGAACACATGAAAATAATGAACCGTCGGTGTTTTTCCTTTCCACAGCTCATAAGACGTTTTGATCGTTCCTTTTCGTACATACACCCTATTGATCATGTAGCATGCTGTGTTGACAGCTTCAGCCCAAAACGATTTTGACACATTACTTCCATACAACATCGCACTGGCCATCTCTTAGAAGGTTCTGTTCTTCCTCTCCACTACTCCATTCTGTTGCGGTGTCCTTGGAGCTGAGAACTGATGAGCAATTCCTTGTTTCGTACAAAATTTCTTGAAGATGTCATTCTCAAATTCCCCTCCATGATCACTGCGAATATGTTTAATACCTTCGCGTTCATTTTTCAAATGAAGCGCTAGAAGTCGAAAGCTTTCAAATGTATCACTTTTCTCTCTAAGGAATCTGACCCATGTGTATCGACTATAATCATCGATAATCACCAGAATATACCTTTTTCCTGCCAAGCTTTCAACCTGAATGGGACCCATTAGATCCATATGCACAAGCTCAAGCGCGTTCTTGGACCTTACATCTGGTACAAACTTGTGTTGTGTTTTTACTTGTTTTCCTGAGCTACACGGGCCACATACAAACTCATGGTTTGCTTTAAGCTTAGGTAATCCTCTGATAATTTCCTTAGAGGTTAGTTTTGCCATTGTCTTGAAGTTCATGTGTTCAAGTCTTTGATGCCAGATCTGAGTTTCACTCTCTGATCTAGATGTCATGCATTGAGTACCTGGAACCTACATATAGCAATCATTTGCCGTTCGTACACCTTCCAGATGGACCGATCCTCGATTGTCGAATGCTCGACACGTTGTCCTTGTGAAGGTAACATCTAGACCTGTATCACAGAGTTGACTGATGTTAATCAGGTTGGCTTTCAATCCATCGACTAGGTACACGTCTATTAACCTCGGATCCATAGCATTTGCGGTATGTCCTTTGGCCCGAATTTTTTCTTTAACTCCATCACCAAATGTTACTCTGCCAACTTTAACATTCTCAAGCCCTTGCAATGTTCCTTCTTCTCATGTCATATGCTTTGAGCAACCGCTATCAAAGTACCATGTTCCTTTAGCAGTCTTACCATCCAGTTGACTATCAGCTGTAAACGCAACCCTACTGTAGAGATCCATCTTTTTTATCCACATATGTTGCTTGTTTTCTCCATTATAGGTGAACTTCTATTGTCTCCATATTCGCTGAATTCGTTGATACCATTGACGATATTGAAACTTCATGTGGCCTTGTTTTCCGCAATACCAGCAGCTCATCGTTTTCCTCCACCTTGACTGGGTGTAAACACATGTCTGTCTCTCCCAACCAAGACCTGATCTTGATTGTGTCATCTTTCCATGCTGATCATGACTTTTCTTTTGACCTTGGTTGACGTTAGCAGATCTATTTGATGCTCGAACAAATTTTCTTTCGCCAACAGTTGCTCCTTTGTAGCCGAGACCATGATTTTCCTTGTCAATTCTTCCTATAGTAAGTAGATAGTCAAGGTCTTTGGTTCCTTTGGACAGCATTCTAATCTGTTTCATTTGTTCAAACAGTTGTCGTTCAAGTTCAGAGTTCCTAGTCTTTGTGTCCGTCAGTTCCTTCTCAGCATTGGTTAGTTGATTTGCAATCAACTGTTTCTGATTTCACTCGCGTGTTTTCTTCCTTTGTGTCAACAAGCGATTTGACAAGGAGCTTGATCTGGTCTTCAGGAGGAATATCAAGTTCGTCTTCAGAGTCTGTTTCTAACGTGTCTCTTTCAGAGTTTCCCAAGGGTGGTAGATCATCCCCTTGATCACTGTCGACTATTAGATTCTCCTGAATTGCAATCGTTAGGCCACCTGTTTGATCGATATTCTCTTCCTCATGTTCTTCTAGGTTAACAATATCGAGTCGAGCTACAAAGTGATTTAATATGTCACCATCATCATCATTTTCAGAGTCAGAATCACTTAGTGACGCAATAACAGACTTTCCGTTCATCCGAGTGGTACATTTGTTTTTAGTGTGCCCATATCCTTTACATTCATAACACTGAATTGTCATTTTCATTTTGGCAGTGGGACATTCAGCACTAATATGTCCGTATCCTTGACACTCGAGACACTGCATATCAGCTTTGTGATTATCTTTGTCTCGCGATACCTTGATAGATGCTTGATACTCTCTTCTTTGTCATCTCTCAGCTTTTCTCAAAAATCGTTTGACTATCAGACCAACTTTTTCTTCTAGTTCATCAGATGTCTCTTTCTCACTTGATTCTTTTTCAGTGACCAGAGCTACACTCTTGCCTTTGTTGGTCAGTTTGGGAGCTAGCTGCAATTCATACGCTTGCATCATTCCTACCACTTGATCAAACTTAAGTGTATCCGAGTTTTGAGATACTTCAATTGTTGACCTATGCCCATGAAATTTTGAAAGAAGACATCTCAGAAACTTTTTAACCAATTTTTTTATCTTTGTACGTTTTTCCTAGAATCAGGGCTTCATGTGCAAGAGATGATAGTTTACTGCTGAACTCGGCAATAGACTCCTCCTCTTGCATGGTCAAGTTTTCAAACTGAGATGCAAGAATTTCAATACGCGTTCGTTTTACACTGCTAGTTCCTTCAAATCCGACTTGAAGAATGCCCCATGCTTCTTTAGCACTTGTACACCCTTGTACCCTTTTAAACTGATTGTTGTGAAGTGAACTAAATATTACTGACAAAGTCTTAGAGTTCCACTTCGCATCAGATTTTTCCTCAGTCGTCCATTGTCTCCTTGGTTTAGGCTTGAGTGTACCATCTTCATCTCTAATCGTTGGAGGTTCTCATCCCTCTTCAACTGCAAGCCACGCATCTGAATCTATTCCCTGGATAATATGTGCCATCTGGACTTTTCAATGCCCGTAGTTGTTAGGATCCAGTTTTAGAGTTTTTGCAACTACAACCAGCTGTTGTTGTGGATTTTCCATTTTGTTCTCCACGATCAAACACCTGAAACACTCAACAAAGTTATACGGTGACCCGCTCTGATACCAATTGAAAATGGAATATGATAAACAACAACTCAAACTTAACCAAGAATTACGTTTTATTAAGAACTTCTCTTTTACAAAAGACAATTCTACTGATCAATTACTATTGCAAGCGATTGATCCAAAACTACTTCTAAGAATCGATAACCTAGATCAAATCAATTAACAAGCCTATCTCAAACTCCTACCCCTAAGTTCCTAAGTAGCTTGGTTTACAATCGAGGTCTCTTTTATAGATGAAGAGCTCTTTTGTTTGTTTCCTAGTTTTCGGACTATCACTAAATCCTCTTCAATTCGAATATGCTGATAAGATTCCTTCTTGATAATCCTTATCACACATTCGAATTTCAAGTTTCAAACTTTTTCTGATCCACGTGATTCTCGCTTGTCTTCAACCACACGAACCACGTGATCTTTAACCAACTTCATTGTTTCCTTTTTTGTCAACCATATTATTTTTTACTTATTATCAATTAATTTTAAATTAAAAATCTAAACAATAATAGAAGAAAATATATTTTTATAAGACATCGGAAAGAAAAAAAAAACCAATTCCCTACTTTATTTTCTTATTGATAAAGTTGTCTTCTTTATCTTTTAGGGGTCAAAAGCTTTTTCTAGTTTATTGTTTGAACTTCAAAATTGAAGAGAGGAAATTCAATGCGAGGAGGTGTCAAACAAAAGTGAAGTTGAAAGAATGGCACAATGGAGATGCTTATACATTTGATGCAAAGGCATATAGTTAGGCTGGAACGGTGACAAAAATGAGTCAATATTCTTTCACTGACATGTGTTTGAGAGTTTTGCTTAAGACCAAAGTGTGAAATCTAAAGACGAAGACAACAAATTAAAGTACCATCCCCATGATTGTTCTTAAGCTTTGTTACAAAGTCAAGGCTGTCCACAAACTAACATGTCATTTCACATCTTTCGTTACATACGATCATGTGCTCTTTTGCGTCTCTTAAAGTTTTATGCTTTATTTTTTCCCTTTTTCAACTGTTTATTTGAATCTTTTAGCATATTATGAGTTACAAATATTCGTAAAACACTACAAGAAAACATTAGTTTAGGAACCATTTTTTACAACCTTTTTTGGGACGTCGTAAAATAGGGAGGTATTTGCAACTCCCTTACGACGTTTTGAAATAACGTCGTAAATGAGTTGTAAAAATACAATGAAAATTTACGTTGTAAACAAGTCGGTATTTTACGACTTCTTAACAACGTTTTCCCATTGCTTAAACATTTCGTTGTGAATTAGTCCTTAAGTTGCAACTCTTTAACGACCTCTATAATTTACATCGAATTAACATCGAATGTCAAAGTAGGTATACATGTTTTTGTTGTTACGTAAAAGGTTTAAATAAAATTTAAAGTTGGAGTTGTAAAGTTGTTGTTAAATTAAAAATTTCGATGTTAGGACGTCTCTATTTTACAACTTATTTACGACTAAGTAGCTTACAACTATTTAAGGACGTAATTTCAAATTAGATATTTATGGTTAGGTACAAGTGTTGTAATTTACTCATAATTTGCAAGAAGTTGTAAAATCATAGTTAATTTTTTGCCTATATAAGAAGGAAGGCTATCTTCATTAATCACAACATCAAAAAACAAAAAAAAAACGTGGTAGAGGGGAAAAAAACGGTTTTGTGGAAAAACCCAAAAAATGTCTTTCAGTGGAGATATATTCGAGCAACAGAAGTGGATGTATATGCATAGAGATGCTGCTGGTATCGTGACAAAGGAGTTTATGAATGGGGCAGAAATATTCATGCACCAAGCTAGTCTAACTGAAATCACGGTTGAATCGGGTAAGATGTTCTGTCCTTGTCAGAAATGCAAAAATACGAAATTTGCCCGAGTAGAAACTGTTTGGAATCATCTATTAAATAGAGGGTTTACACCGCATTATTACATATGGTTTCACCATGGTGAAGGTGATAACAGTCGTGTAAGTGATGAAGCAAGTAGTAGTAATTTTAAGAATGTTGATGGTAATATAGGTGAATCAAGTAATTTGCATGATGTTGGTTATCAGAATGATATTCTTGGGGGTGTAGAGCATGATAGGATGCATGAAATGGTCACAGACGCATTTCAGGAAACTAATAATGATCAACCTATAGTTGCTGAGGCACCCAATTTAGATGCAAAAAGGTTTTATGACATGCTAGATGCTGCAAACCAGCCTTTCTACGAGGGGTGTAGAGAAGGTCAGTTTAAATTATCATTGGCAGCTAGGATGATGAATATTAAAACAGAATGTAATTCATCTCAATCATGCATGAATATGTGGACTGACTTGCTCAAAGAGTATTTGCCAGAAGGCAATGTTTGTGCAGAAGCATATTACGAGACGCAGAAATTGGTCTATAGTCTTGGGTTGCCGTGCGAAACCATTGATGTCTGTATAGATAATTGTATGATCTACTGGAAAGATGATGATATGTTACAAGAATGGCGGTTCTGTAACAAACCAAGATATAAAGGCACAAGGGAGTGGGCGTAAGAAGGTTCCGTATCAATGGATGTGGTATTTGCCAATAACTGATAGATTAAAGAGGTTATATCAGTCGGAGAGGACAGCAGCTGCGATGAGATGGCATGCAGAGCATTCACAGACAGAAGGAGAGATTAATCATCCCTCAGATGCCAAGACGTGAAAACATTTTAATACGGTACACAAAGATTTTGCTAGGGATATTAGGAATGTTAACCTTGCTCTATGCACTGATGGTTTTAGTCCGTTTGGAATGTCTGGCAGACAATATTCTTTGTGGCCAGTAATCCTCACGCCTTACAACCTTCCTCCGGAAATGTGCATGGAAAAAGAAATTTTATTCCTAAGTATACTTGTTCTTGGTCCTAATCATTTGAAACGGTCTCTTGACGTGTTTTTGCAACCTTTGATTCATGAGCTGAAACAGTTATGGACGCGTGGGGTTCGAGCATATGATTGTTCTGTCCAAAAAAAAATTTTGATGAAGGCGGTGCTTATGTGGACGATAAGTGACTTCCCTGCGTACGAAATGTTATCTGGTTGGACAACACATGGGAAATTGGCTTGCCCATATTGTCTTGGGAGAACAAATGCATTCCAACTGAAGCATGGTAGAAAGACTTCTTGGTTTGATTGTCATCGTCGATTTCTTCCAATTAACCATCCTTACCGAAGGAACACGACTCTATTCAGGAGTAAAGTTAAGGTAAAGGATTCCTTTCCATTGTATCTATCAGGAGAGGAAATCGAAGCAAATATGGATTATTACGGGGCTTTGGCTACTGTTCCTCGAGGGGGTAATTGGCACGTTCCTAATAATATGTCGGATTATTACGGATGGCATCATAACTAGCATAAGAAGAGTATATTTTGGGAGCTGCCATATTGGAAAGATTTGTTGATTCGACATAATTTGGATGTGATGCACATCGAGAAGAATTTTTTTGAGAATATCATGCATACGATTTTGAATGTGGCTGGTAGGACAAAGGATAACAAGAATTCACGTTTAGACATGTCTAGTTTATTTGTTAGTCAGGTAAAAGAATCTATCGAAGGAATTTCAGATGCAGAAGTACTTAAGCGGAAAGATATGCACTTCGCACTATGGTTGAAGGGCCAAGTAAGAGTGAATTGTATACATTAATTGTGATTACGTTGTGATTAATTTAACTAACTATATTACTAATTACGTTGTGTACAGGTTGACTATGATGATCCATACTACCCACCATAGTTTCATGATTTGATCCAAGTAACTATTGCAAAGATAACAACAGCACCCATGTATTTCACCAGAGGATACACATTTCACACCTTTGAGTACGGTGTAAGGCGTGCAACGGCAAATTGGGGAGTATGTGTGAAAGGCGAAACCGATTTTTATGGGGTTCTACAAGAGATTATCGAAGTTGAATTTGTGGGATTAATTGGGTTGAAAACTGTACTATTCAAATGTGACTGGTTTGATCCCGTAATCAACAGAGGTGTCTGTTACAGCAAATTTGGAGTTGTGGACGTGAATGGGAGGAGAAGATACAACAAGTTTAAACTTTTCGTCTTAGCATCGCTAGCAGAGCAAGTTAGCTTCATTCCATATCCAAGGATCAAAGAGTCAGGCATCAATTGGTTAGCTACAGTGAAGATCACACCCCGTGGGCGAATTATTGGATGCGGAGATTTACCGTTGCAGGAAGAATCATGTTCATCAATACAAGTGCCAGAGCAAGCTACAGAGCTAGTGGTTCTTATCGATCCGGAAAACCGAGAGTACGAGGATCTCCCTGAAGGAGATGTTGACGATGAGGAACGTGACGAGTTTGCAGAAAATGATAATCAAAGTAGTGGAAATGGTAGTAATGGTGAAGAATCTGATTGATTCTACGGTTTATAATGTAAGAACAATGTATTATGTCAATCTTTTAGCAATCAAAGTTTAATCAAACTAAGTTTTACAAATCAATCAAAAAATTATCAATCTAAGTTTTATAAATCAATCTAACATTCCGCTAAAATCAATCTAGTATGTTATATGATTTATGTGATGTATAAACACTTAGGAAAAAATGAAATTCTTAAAAACGTTGTAAAGACGTTGGGAGTATAAAACGTCGTAAAAACGTTGCTAGCTGCCAACGTCCTTACGGTGTTTTATAAGAAAACGTCGTAAGGACGTTGGTAGCTAGCAACGTCTTTACGACGTCTTATGCTCCCAACGTCTTTACGATGTTTTGAGCACTTGAATCTTTTGTATCCACATTTGTAATATGGTTTATATTGTTGATAGGATTTATAATATTTTATAGAATTTTATATGACTTATGTGATGTATAAACACTTAGGAAAAATTAATTAGAGTAAAACGTCGTAAAAGAGTTGGCAGCTAGCAACGTCTTTACGACGTTCCTAGATCCCAACTCTTTTACGACGTTTTGCTCTATTATATACATATAAATTATATATCTTATAAATATAAATCGTATACATAATATATATTCACATTATATACATAATATATATCTTATAATATATATTCACATTATATACATAATATATATTCACATTAAAGGACGTTGTAAACAAGTTGGGAGCCAGAAACGTCGCAAAGACGTTGCTAGCTGCCAACGTCTTTACGACATTTTGCTTTACCGTTACACGCCTTTGAATGCACCTTAACGTCTCAATGAATTGTACCATAACGGTACATTGAACCCACATTTGCCAACGTCTTTACATCAAATATGTTGTAAATTCGACCCTAATTTTACAACTCTTTTACGACGTTTTGTGAATTCCCAACTCCTTTACAACTCCACATATTCCCTATTTGCAACATCATTCCATCATTCCCCAATCTAAAATCTCTCTCTAAGGTATCCTCTCTCCCTTCTCTCTACAATTTTTTTTTTTTGCAAATTTAGGATTTAGAATAATGTAGGTTGTTTAGAAATTATGTAGTAGATACTGAATTTAAACTTTAGAGTTTATATATTATTTAGTAGTATCCAATGTCTAATTTATGGAAGATCCTTTTGTAGGTACAAATTATGGCACCCCGTAAGCATACACGCCGTGTCCTTTACAGTGACATGTTGCACAGCACCGCATCCTCATTTACTTCCTCGGCTGTGCCAGAGACGCAGTCACATCATCAGAGTCATACACTACCGCATAATTCCCCTGCACCAGAAGTGGTCGTAGATCCCCCTCCAACGAATGTTGCGGTCCATCCCGACCTTCTGGTGCCGCTAGATGCACCTTACTCGCAGTACCGGGTTGAAGATATTCTCGTGGCACCAAACCGCGAGAATTTTCCGCATCTACACATCAATCGTCCTACTGGAACCTATTGGTACTTATTTTAAATACTTAATTTAAACATTTATAATTAAATAACTAATAATATATATTAAAACAATTTCAGGTTCGGTATTGATAGCAAAGTGAGACGAAACATCATGGAATGCATCAAAAGCTATTTCGTGGAGGCGACTCTAAATTGGAAATCAACACCACATTACATTCGCATAACGTGGTTCAAGATTTTTGCGGTAATTTTTTTTTTAACATTAATTTTTTTTACTCAACATACTATAATATATAATAATAAATTAATTAATTACGTTAATTACTAGCAACGTTGGAATTTGGAAGTCTCTATCAACGAGACTGTCTGACATGAATTCAACCGCAAAGCCATGAAACGGCTTATTAACACAGTCTCGGACTGGAAAACAGAGTGGGAGGTGAAGGGAGATGACGGGAAACCCTCATTCATGACCAACGCTTGTTGGGATGGACTGAAGAGTTACTGGGTAGACCATGTAGCTGTGAGGAGAGCTGCTCAGTGCTCCGCCTCCCGGAAGACGATTGGCCCTGACGGTTTGCCAGTCGCAATGCCGCACACTGCGGGCCAAATGCCTTTTGGCGGAGTGGCAATAAAAATCGTAAGTACTTTTTAAAATAAATTTTTTCATTTATAATATTTATTAACATAAATTAATATTTAATTTAAAATTTTTTTATTATGCGGAAAAAACTGGACAGATTCCTACGCTTCCAGAACTCTATGCCGCAACCCATAAGAAGAAATATGGCGTCTTCGTCGATCCACGTTGTGAGCTGCTACATAGCCAGGTTGAATCTGCGGTTCAAGAGCGTCAAACACAGCTTTCCCAGGAATCCACCGACGTTACTCCAGTCCAATTGAGTGCTCCGAAGATCAACGCAATTTATAAGCAGGTATTAAATTAAATACTTTGATTTAAATAATATTTTTCCCTGACAAATCTTTTTTGTAGATCGCTCCAACTAAAAAGGGACGGATTATTGGCATAGGATCCACCCAAGATGTCCAGAGAGTCACTTCTAACTGGATTGGCGAAAACTCACTCCGTACTCAGTTGCAGGAATCTCGTGCGGAAATTGCTTCGCTAAAACAAACGACGGATGAGAAATTCGCAGCCATGGAATCCATGATGGATATTTTGGTCGCGAGAAATCCACATGCATCTGCGGCTTTGGAGCTTAGACGTCGCAACCTCGGGATTAGGCCTACCGAGAATGTCGAGGTCGATTTGAACGAGCGGGTAGCTGAAGATCAGGACGACCGTAGCTCTGACATGTTCAACGAATTACTTCGTTAAATTTTGTAAAAATATTTTGTAATTTGTAATTAAATTTTGCAAAAACATTTTAATTTTATATTTTAGTTTTATATTCTAATTTTAATTTATTCATTTCATATTTTTATTTAAAATACAAAAAATTAAATTTCACAATTTAATAAAAATAAATCAGATATTTTAGTCCCTAATTCGATGTAAAATCTTCGTCCTTAAGTTGTTGTAAACAATTTTGTCTTTAAGTAGTTGTAAAACTTTCGTCTTTAGTTAGTTGTAAAGTTTTCGACTTTAATACGTTGTAACACATTTCGACTTTAAAACGTTGTAAAAGATTTTGAATCTACTTAGTTGTAAAATAAACGTTGTAAGTTAGTTGTTAAGTTTACAACTAACTAACAACGTTAATTTGCCATCGAATTTACAACTCCCACTTTATTTTACGACGTTTTTACAACGTCTAGTTTACGACGTTTTAACAACATAATTTTTGCGTTGTTAAATGTTACAACGTTTTTACAATGTTTTGTGTCTTACGACGTGCAAGACACGACGTCCCACGTGGCGTCCCTAATGCGTTGTAAACAGTTTTTACAACGCTTTAGAGACGAATTTTGGAATTGTAAAATGTGTGTTCTCTTGTAGTGAAAATAACATGTAGCTCGCTATATATGTTCTAATTTATGTAAGACGAAATAAACGCGCAATTCGAAAGCCTAAATTGACAAAAAGGATTACATCATATTTTATATGAGTTTTTAGTCCTTATATATTGGGAAAACGAAGATAAAAAGAAATTGAATATGTATAATATATTACTAGATAGTGTTAAAATAATAATTAAAAAAAGAAGAAGAAAAGGATAAAAAAGAGGCAGTGAGTGTGACGAGAGAAAACGCGGTTAGAGAAAGGGAAGCAAAGAGACAGAGAGAGAACAGCTGTTTATTCGAAGTCACTCTCTTTGCAATCTACCATCATCATCATCATCACCTTCTCTTCTCCCACACTCTTCTTACTTCACTCTTGCCTTCTCTCTTTCTTTTCACTATTCTCTTCATATTATTTACCTTAGTAACACAAACAATTGAAATGACAAAATACAATCTTAGTAAAATTCACTATGAAACATCATTATCTTGACTCCAACTCACTAGAAAAACAAATATTTAATTCCTTGACGGATGTTACTCAATTGAAGAGTGGTATGTTTCAACATAATGAGAAAACTACTGAAGTATTTGAAGAAAAATATGGATTTTGTTTACATTTATTTTAGATAACAAATTACGTTGAAATCCACTAAAATATAAATACCATGGAATCAAATCTATATGTCGGATAACAAATCATTTTCATATATTCAATACATCAAACAATATGTAATTCAATAACAACAGATTTTAATGTATTCTAAAATACATGTAAACAATATAATAACACCCTTAGTTTTTTTTGTAAGCAATTAATTAGATCGACAAGATTTAATTCATAATAAAAAGTTCATTCTCTAAAATTTACTTTTAATCTATCAATTGTATTGAGAATCATTCCAATCACAAAATTGAAAAGAATTTGGTAACACCTTTAGTTTTTCATAAATATTTATTCATATATATAAGTTGATGATTTGAACTAATGTTTGGCCTAGTAACTAATGTTTGGTCTAAACTTTATCAAAAGAAAATAAATAAAGAATTAGTCAACGGCTCGTTATCAAAACATGGAAATGAATAGTAATAGCTTTGGGTTAATACATGTGGTGTTAAAAATAACTGAATGTTCTGCTATCTTATGATGTAGTAACGTCTCTATATTGTTAACGCGTAAGTTACCCACAATTCACAAGCCAGTAAGGCAAACATATCGGAAAACAAATTGGGATGCCGATTTTAAACCAGACATTTCTTTAGACTTTACTCGTAAGAAAATTTGGATTTGATAGACATGAATCTAGTATAAAGATTAAATTATATGAGAAACATAATATTTAAAAACTGTTACAACTTACAAGATATAACATTTTCTTGCACGTTTGGAGATTTTATTGTCAGTATTTTTATAAAGAAACTAGGTTTTGACATAAAAGAAATTAGGGAGTATAACTAGAAATTTAAATCCACGCAAAGAATAAAAAAATGAAAATGAGGTCTCTTTCTAAGAAAGATCGTATTAGGAGTTAACGCGTTTAAACATAGCTGTAATTTGTAATCTCCTGATAGTGTATATTTGATACCTACGTATATATTATAGTCAAAATAAAATAAAATAAAATATTAAACATACTGGGTATAGGATATTTAAACATCACTCTCATCAAGTGGCTTCCGTACAGCTAGCTACTATTCCTAACTATTTTGACTCCAATCGCATTTATTTCTGTTTTATACTTTAATCCTATCCCTAAAAATATATTGAAACAATTATACAATAATGTGCAATTTACAAAAAGGTTCACGATTTACATAATCAGTTGGTCTAAAATTATACTATAATGTTTTACTAAATGACAAAATTACGTGATCACATGTAATTAGTTGTTTTTTTTTTTTGCGATTCAACAAAACAAAACAAAATAATCGAAATCATTTTCATTATCATATTATAATCTCTAAATACGAATACTCTTATTTTTAGATTTAAAAGTTAATATGAAAATATAAAACTAGCAAAAGGCTAAAAGAAGGCCATGTTCAGGTTCATTGTTCGAACACTTGGGAAAAGACTTAACATGCACCCAGTTTTGACATAATATTAAAATTGCAACAACAAAAAATAATTACTACTCTTTTGTTTTTATTCTTTCTACAAATTGAGAAAGGACCAAAATTCTATTAATGCCAATTGCGAGGATTAAAAAAAAACACCTGTCATGCACCACAATGTCACATTCATACACAAGAAACCATTCTATTATATTTCATAATTCATTTGACCCTATTTTAGATTTATATGAATAAATATATAATTTGTCATCTTCATCTCCATACTCCTCCCAAAACAAATCCATCTCTATATAATCTCATCACCTCTCACTTTAAGATTCATCCAAAAATCATTATCCATCACAACAACAACAACAACAAAATCTCAAGTCTCAAGAAGCAATCTCTTCACTTACGACATTCTCCTGTTAATCTACAAAGCCTGTAAGTGATCTATCAATTGATATCATGGTGAAAAAAGAACACAAGATCCAAACCAAGACAAAACAGCAAATGCCTTTGTCATCATCACAATATTCTTCTTCATCGTCTTCTTCATGTTCTTCTTCATCTTCCTTATCGTGTAAGAACAAGAAGAGTAAGATTAAGAAGTACAAAGGAGTGAGGATGAGAAGTTGGGGATCATGGGTTTCTGAGATTAGGGCACCAAATCAAAAGACAAGGATTTGGTTAGGTTCTTACTCAACAGCTGAAGCAGCTGCTAGGGCTTACGATGTTGCACTCTTATGTCTCAAAGGCCCTAAAGCCAATCTCAACTTCCCTACTTCTTCTCATCATCTTCTTCATGATATGTTAGATGAAAAGACCCTTTTGTCCCCTAAATCCATTCAGCGAGTCGCTGCTCAAGCTGCTAATTCATTTGACACTTTTGCCCCTTCTTCTTCGTCACAGTCAGATCATGATCATGATCAACATCATGATGATAATGATGATGATGGGATGCAATCTTTATTAGGGTCTTTCGTGGAGAATGATGTGTCTTTGATGGATCTACCATCAGGATCATGGTATGATGATCATAATGGGATGTTCTTATTTGGTAATGGAGCTTCGTTTGATTACTCGAAGACGATGCTCGATGAGTACTTGTACGAAGATGCTGATATTCCGCTTTGGAGTTTTTAATTAGTTGATCCAACGGTCCAGATTGCATACTTTTATTAGATTATATATTTACTTATCAATTTTTCAATTCTTTAATACGTTAATTAATTACCCATGTCCTAACTATTAATTTTCAAGTTGTTTGTTTGCTTGAAAATAATGGACGACGGATAGGACTAAATATAATAATAAGAATCTTTTTATTTAATACGTATGTATGAGTATAATATATACAACTGAATGTTTTTCTGTAGTGATATATACTTGATACAATCCGGATTAAAAGGGAACTAGGAACTAGGAAGTCTACATGATATGAACAATAAATACTTTTTCTCACTTTTCTGACTTTTATCTATTAAATTCATAATAGTAATGTGTTGCATTGAAATGATATACTTTGCAGAATATTACTATGAAATAAATCCGACTATATAAATTTTATCAACTTATTGACTTGTATATATATGCCAAGTTGCCATGAATATGTCATGATAGTAACTTCATTTTACTATATATTCTTACGTTAGTAAGTAATAAAGTCAATTACCTTTATTTCACTTCTTTCATGTGCCGTGGTAAAGTTCGGTGTGCCAAATAATACCCACATTGCTTGGGGACAAAGTTCATATCTTTATATATATATATATATATATATGCATATATTTTATTTCATTTTTTTCTAATTTAATTTTCCTCTTTGGGGGAAAGAATCTTATGGAGGCAGAGTTGCAATCGAGGGATACAATATAATTATTTGTCTGAGTCCCTAATGGTATCACTAGAGCAAAGTGATTGATATGATAAGTCATATATTACAAAAAAACTTGAAGATATATTACTATATAATATAAGGACATGGTTGAATGAATCGTTTACAACTTCGAGGGCCCAAATGTATAAAATGGGACCCCATGCTATAGGAAGATAACGTGATTTGATAAGATATTAAAATGGTATTTATATCTTATAAATCATTTGAATGTGTAGAGTACATAGCATTTGTATCTAGACTTCAATATTTGGGAAGGAATCTCGAAGCCACATGACTTTGTCTCCTCCTCGTTATTAAGTTATATGGATTCGGCGCACATGGGCTTTTATTCGGAGCTCATTAACGGTTTTCTTCTAAGCCCATTACATCATTGGACCTATTGGACTATAAAACCCCCGACTGATATCTAACTAAATGGGCCAACAAATTTTAATAGACTACAATATAAGAGATGCAATTCTCAAGCTCAAGAATTCCCGTCGCATTTTTCTTTTTTGGAGAATTATAATGATATTTCGTTAAACTTTATTGATAAAAATGTTGTCTGATGTGGAATTTAAAATAAAAAACATTGAAGAATGAATGAATCATTTTGTTATGCATAAGAGAATAGTAGTAGGATGAATAGAAGTCAATCTAGTCGACGGGACTTAGGTTTAAGTAGCTTTTATGCATCACTCTTTCCAAAATGTTGTATTCGTTTGGACTTATCTTTGATTCTGATTAATGGCGGCAGTGACAGCGTTATCATTCACTTGTCGTGTTGCATAAGAAAATTCACATAAATTTTTCATCATTTGATTTTAATCAAAATAAAATTAGCATTTTCTCTTGGTCGCTTTCAAAATTCAGTAGCTTACCAAACATGTGATCCCAAAGCTTTACAGACCCAACACTTTTTGCATTGGAGATTAGAGACTTTGTAGCAAACAACTAAAACTATAATTATTTCTTTGCATGAATATTTTGAGTTAAAGTTATAGTTTTATGTGCTTTGTCTTTTGCCGATGCCTATATATGTTTCTATTTACATTAACAAGTGATATTAGTTCTGATCAGCCTAGATTTATTTTCTGAAAATGATATATATATATATATATATATACATATATTTCTGTATTGAATACCCAGGAGAATAAAGTTTTCTCTCTCTATATATATATATTGTGATAAAAATCTGAAATTATGACAAAAAAATCTGAACTAAAATATTTAATTTGTTTATTGCAATAAGTTATATCTAGTTAGCATTCAAAATGTGGATGAATAATAAGAAAACACACAATCAATTAAACTTTTGTTAGGCAACACTTAACTTACTAGTTTCATGTTGAACAAAAACTATTAATACTAGCATTCAAGATTACTTACACATTTAATCATAAGAGAAAACACTTTCTCTAAGCAAGTATAGTTGTTGATATTTTATTGGAACCCACAATATCTGTGAAGAAAGATGGTTTTGATTAAACTGTAAGCAAGCAAGAGTATTCATTGAAATTATTCTGATATAAATATTTTATTGGAAGATGCGCCTACTAATTGGCCAATTGGGAATGACCCATATCAAATTGGCAAACTCGAAACTTAAAGGACATCAAATTGAAAAGGCAACTTTGAATAATTTAATTTAATTTAATAATACAAGTTGTAATTATGTTGTCTGTTTCTAGCAACCTGTTCAAAACTATGAGATCAATGCTCCCAAAATAAAAAAAGTGAGATAAATTTCAATATTATAGTTTTATATGTAAGTGTGATGATTGTATTGAGTATAGGTCATCTAAACAAATTATTAGGTCCAGAAATTTTAGGATCCAAAATTTGTAGAGTTAATAGTTTTTCTGGATTAAAAAAATTATTGATTTCTCCTCGTTAAAATGATTTTAGACTTTATTTTTATCTCGAAAAAAAAACTGATTCTCACTTTGCATAAATTTTTTCAATTATAATTAATAATTTATTTAGATTTGTTCATTTGTTTAATTTTTAAATTTTTATATCTTATTAAAAGCGAGTATGATGAAATGCAAAATTGATCATATTTAATAGAATGTAATTTAATAAAATTGTATCTAACTCATAATTAAAATTTTTTATTGCTTTTTATAATTTTTATTTAGTTTGAATATTTCATGTACTTTTAAATTGATGTTTTTTTTGTTTGAAATTAAAAAAATAGCTTTGAATAGAGCCGTCAGTAATGTTAAACCGGCTCTGGCATTTAGAAGATTTACTCGTCTCCTCATTTTTGAATTCAAATAATGGAAGTTCATATACATAACATATTTGAACTATAAAATGATTGACTAAATGTAAATGATTTACGATTTATAAACATTTTACAACAATCAAATAGTTTATGGTGTTGTAAGATGCGATTGCGAGTATTATTTTTGGTATCCCTTCGTCAGGAAATAAAAAAGACAATAATTAGGGATAACACTTTATTAAGTCGGGACGAGATATCAGAATATTGCGCAAAGAATAATATATCTTTGTTTGATATGGATAGCCCGGATTCAAATATTCAGGCACTAGGAAAAGTGATTTAGAAGATAAAAGATTAATGTAAAATAAAAACCTTTCATTATTATAAAAAATAATGAAATAAAAAAATTGAATTATTATAACACTTGTATTATAATTATGAATATTAATAATAATTTGTGATATTTTATATATAATTTTATTACAAATTTTATTTGTTACGAAGAATTATAATTCTATTTTGTAAAGATTTGTGATAAAAATATTATTAGATTTATTCGTCAAAGTATATTGTGGTGATGTTTATATTATTAATATACATTGTTATATTTATATTATAGCTACTTATAAATATTTACAATTTTATAATAGTTTTATATTATAATAAAATATGTATTATTATAGTGAAATATTATGTATTAATATAAAAAGTTTTTGTAGGATTTATTTGGCAATCACTACCAGAATATGCGTAGTTGAAATCTAATTTTCATCATTGAGATCTTAACTGTGAGACATGATACAATTGTTGTGGTTGTAATTGAGAGACAATACATATTTTATTTGAGTGTATTCTAACTTATCAATTATGAGATTTATTAAATATTTACTGAGTCTTCTATATTCTCTAATATGATATTTTGTTTTCTTTGAGAATACCAAAAATAGCGGCCAAGAAACAAAATTTATAAAAGTTTTTGTTATTTTTGGAAAGTAAGGAATAATCAAATTTTCTAATATTTAAATTTATATTTTATAGATATGGTAAATTAACATAATCAGAGGCATATGATTTTTGGTCTAATGTGGTGGTCAAGTGAAGTCGATATGTGAACTTTTGTGTTCATGATTTCACCCAAAATATAATTTCAAGATCAATGGTATTATGACCAGTCTTTACATGTTATATATGCTTTATGGATAAGTTCTAGAGATATTCTAATTATTTTTTACACTAATCAAAAATTGGTATTCGATATCAAAGTAAAATATAATATTTTATAGACTATAGAAAATTAAGTATTCTGTAAAAAACAGATAGTTTATGCTTGGAGGGTTATAATCAAAATGAGTGTTTCATCTTTAGAGTTTAAAATTGTTACATGTTTAGTTTCGATGAGGCTTATGAAGGTAATGATTACTTTATTGTTCAAAGATATTAAAAATGGTGACTAACTCCAAACGAGTAAAGCTATTTCGGAGATTTTGTTTGTCTCAAGATTTTTTTCTTCTTTCAATTTTGTAATTACTTTTAATTATAACTCTTTAAATAAAAAATTGGTTTTATTATCCGTAATGGTTGAAAACCTTTTCGAGATTTGTTATTTATAAGTTTTTTGCCACACAATTAGCTGTCTCTTTTACTATAATTAAAATAATAAAGTTGACTTAACAAAAACTCATCTTACAATACTATATAACAAAAATGAAATCATTTGTATATGTAATGATACTAATAATTTTATAGTTTTAACTTTAAACTAATAAACTAAAAGTAGAGTGGTCATGTTTATTATTCTGTGTGTCCCAAAATTTTATAGGTAAGAAAAAGTTTATTTAAATATTTTAATAATATGTTTTAAAAACATTTAATATTTTAGTTCATTACAATTTGACAAAGTAAAAAAAATGTAAAATTTTAAGTTTAGAAATATTATACTTTAAATTTTGTATTGGAATTCTCAAAATATTTATAAAATAGAACAAAAATATTTTATATTTTAGGATAGAAGTATATTTCAATCAAATTTCTTCCACTCATTCCTTTGAAATAATAGTTTATTGTAGCCAATTATTTTGATAGAATTCATCACGTATCTTCAAAATAATATGTGAAGACTAGGTTCTATACCTGATTAACAGGTGAAGTGAAGACTAAGTTCTGGACTTGATTAACGAGACAACATGTGTTGAATTTGGTAATATGTTAAGTTTGATGTAATTCTAATCCAAAACAAAATATTTGCTAAGTTTGAATTAAGTTTTTCGTTGCATGGTCTAATTGGGTCTAATTGAAATGTTTATGAAAAATATGTAAACAGAATTTTTGAAAATTGAAATGCAGCAAAATTTCAGATATTACTTTTTTATATCATTTTATAAGGTATTTTTAAGTATATGAAAAGCAAAATGTATTTCATATATTAGAATTTTTAATATCCTGCAATATTTCATATTGGAATAAAATATTAAATAATTTTATCAGTTTAAAATATGAACTAAATAATTTTTGTGGTCCAGACAAAAAAAAATTATTTTCTGGGATTAAATGTTTTATTTTCTGAAACAAGAGGAAAAATAAATTTTGATTGTTAATACTCATACCGTAAAAGTTAAATTTAAATTGTATAATGAAAAAACTACATATATACTGGAAAATAGTCAAACACAATGAATTACTAAATCTTTTCTTGTTTGCATAATAATTTGTTATAATATATTTTTTAAATCAATATGAAAATTCTGTATTATGAGTTTTTTTCAACATTATGAAATTTTGATTATATATCAGAGGACTTGTTCATCCATTATAAAAGTAATGTTGAAAACAAAAAGAACAACTGAACCTAAACAAAGTTGCCGATATAACATTAGCCCAATAATGGATGGATAAACCTCATAATATTAATATAGTACACAGTATTGCAAGAATTATTGTGCATAAGTGAACTTGAAAGACGTACATTGACCAAGCTATTAATTTCCTTGTCAGTTAATGGCGTCCCATTGGACCAACAATTTCAGCAATCCTCGCATTTGTTTAATTTAATTATTCTAACAATATGTGTTAAACTAATATATGTACATAAATTATTTACAAATACATTAAAAAAAACACACAAGTCATAACTCGTTATTTGAGTTTATATGCTACTACTTCACATTTTAACCAATTTTGCAATCAAGGAGGCAGAGACATGCATTCCTTTTCTGACTTTCTGCTTCTTATAAGCTGTTCTATTGTTTTTTTTTTTTTGTTAAACATTATTATGCATGAGCAAATAATTAAAGGTATAGGTTGACGTTTTGGTTAAGGAAAAACTAGGTTATATAGATCATAATTGATAGTACGTATATATTTTTTGTCAACTATTCTAATTACTTTTAAATTATGTTTTTATTATTGTAGGTAAGAAATACGTATATGTTTATACTCTAATATGTTGTCGACCATTCACAGAATTAAATTTTATTCAGTGCATGTATATTTAATAAAGATATTTCTGTTTTCCTGAGTTTTTTCTTCTGTTGTAAAAACGTACTCGTCATTTTTTTTGTTTAAACTTGAAATAGATGCACTGGTATAGTTTTGAGGGCACAGTACTTTTGATTTTATGGGAAATCTGTAAGCCAGTAATTGTCTCTCTGCAAGATAATTAAATATATGTGTGGAGTAGTTAGTTATTTTTAAGTTTAGAAGTCAAAACTTTAGTCAAAATGTTGTCAGCGAAATTAACATGCGGCCTGTAACAACTAATATAATTTACATGGTTATAAAATTTATATTCCTTATATAACTTTCGAATTATTTTTTGAAAAAGAATATTGCTTTATAGGTTAAGTAATACTATAATATAAAATCCAAAACATCATTTCCATAGTTTACTTTATATTTCATCAAATCCAAAATAATAACATTTTTCAAAACACGGTATGTTTAATCAACAAACATTGAAAAAGCAGAGAATTCAACTAATTGCAAACAACAATCGACTAGATCACTTTGAAATACAATTTATTACGTAATATTCTTTTCTTACAAAAGAACTATTCTTGTTGGAATTATTATACTTGAGAAACCAATCTAAATCTATTTCAAAAACCCTAATCGATAACCTAGGCTCAATTCACTAATCTCTCTAAAACTCCTCCCTAAGTTCTTAGAGAATTAGGTTTACAATTAACCTCTCTATTTATAGGCACAAGAGACAAACCCTCTTGCCCTAAAATCTCTCCAACGATTTCCTTATCACAAAGAATATATTTTCCTTTTTCTTCTCTTAATAAGATCTTTCAAATATCACAAAGAAGATATTTTCCTTTTTCTTCTCTTGATAAGATCTTCCAAATATTATGTGAATAACTTGAATCTTCCTCTCCAAGTTATTCACCAATCCCGTGACTTTTAATTATCAGTCACGTGACCGTGACGTCCAACTTGTCTCACACGCATCTTCAATCTCCCCCTTTTTGGCTTGATGTGCATCTCCAGCAATCACGTTCATGTTCTCCATTTCTAACATTCAGGTTCTTGTTCTAAATCAACTTCCTGATCTGAATCAGCTTACTGATATGCACGTTCTTCTTGCTACAATGCTCCCCCTCGAATGTCTCTCCCCCATAATCAGATATCTTGATCCATTTAGAGTCAATCTCTCATCTCCCCCTGCTTGAGTGTACAATGAGACAAAAAACAAACAAGTGTCTGTCTAATCGCTAGGATTGACCAATTAGTGTACTAAGATACATAAGCACAATCGAGAATCAGAGTAACCATATGCCAATTCTATCACAAATGAGTTTAAACATAATTTCGTTTTTCAACAGACATTTGATCATCTAGCTGACTCCTGAGTGACCCAGCATTACAATCAACCATGTGAACAATTCCATTTAGCTTTTCATAAAATCAGTTTAAGATACGAAAATACCTTTTGCTGAGATTGATCATCCATAGAGAACCCATATTCCTTGAAGCACAACACACACTCTACTCTTTGAGACGTACGATCAGAATCAAGATTTTGGTGGCTAGACTTTCACACTGTCATGCCTTTATCACAAGCATTTTTCAAAGCATTGAGAATATCAAACGTATCAGGCAGCTGAAATTTCCTTTGGAGAGTCATATATTGTAATATATTCATACTTAGATGATCTAGGTATCCTTCTTGATCACATGACTGTTGCAACATCACAAGTACGGTATAATTACTTTGTTACAAGTTAATGTACCCTTCTTGATCATGTGTTTTGGCAAATCATCACAAGTACGATACTTTCATCATCTGCATAAAACTAAATCAAAGATATCACTTGAGTTCTCAACTCGTATACACTTGCTCTCCTCAGCTCTTTGACCTCCTTCTCCTAATATTTAATATTTCAGTTCAGAGATCAGCTTGTAACGGCATGACAGGCAGCTGTTTTCCACTTGATCGATCAAAGCTGATATCTGTCTGCCTTTTTCAAGTATGTGCCATCCTTTTCCAGAAACAAGCTCCTGTCTCAAATCAGCTCAACAAAACCTCAAAACATTGTTTAGTACTCACAAATTCCAATTGCAGTTCTCAGCTCCACAAAACGATTAAAAGACAGAGGTTTAGTAAACAAATCAGCCACTTGATATTCAGTGTTCACATGATTAATTATAACCAATTTCTCCTCAACAAGTTCACGAATAAATTGATGATGAGTGTCAATATGTTTAGTTCGAGAATGTTGAACAGGAATCTTAGCAATGCTAATGGCACTTTGATTATCACAATAAACAAGCAAGGGTTCAGAAACTGTACCGTAATCAGCAGACATCTGCTTCATCTAGAGAAGTTGTGTGCAGCAGCTTCCCAATGCAATGTATTCTGCTTTTGCTGTTGATAAAGAAACACAGTTTTGTTTCTTGCTGAACCAGGCAATCAGATTGTTTCCCATGAAGAAACATCCACCACTTGTGCTTTTTCGATCATCAACACATCCGGCCCAATCTGCGTCGCAGTACCCTATTAAGCTTGTCGTCGTATCCTTCGTGTAGAAAATCCCACGACTTTGTGTTCCACTCACATACTTCAGAATACGCTTAGCTGCTTGGAGATGAATTTCTTTAGGATCAGCCTGAAATCTTGCACAAACTCTTACCGAAAAACAGAGATCTGGACGACTTGCTATCAAGTATAGTAACCCTCCCATCAAACTTTTGTATGATGAAGCATCTATAGATTTCCCTGATCCATCTCTTGAGAGCTTTTCATTTGACCCCATAGGTGTCTTTGCTGCCTTGGTGTTCTCCATTCCAAACTTCTGAATTAGATTCTTTGCATATGTGCTTTGATTCACAAAGATCCCGTCAGACGTCTGTTTTACTTGCAATCCCAAGAAGTAAGTAAGTTTACAATTCATACTCATCTCAAATTCTTGAGTCATGTCTTGAACAAACTTATCAACCATCGTCTGATTGGTAGATCCAAACACTAGATCATCAACATAGATCTGCACCACCATGAATCCTTCAATATTGTTTAGAGTAAACAATGTCTTGTTCACACTTCCACGTTGATATACACGTTTATAGCACGTCTTAGGAGCATCATCTAAGTATATTATACGTACATTTTGATACATTCTCATATAGTTGGAGTCTAGATAGTATCATTCATACACATTCACATGCATGTGCATACATACTACGTTTTGTGAGTGTTCAGGTACTGGATGCGGGCAGATCGACCCCCAGGTCGAGCCTAGATTGAGCCCCAGGTCGAGCCCATATTGAGCCCCAGGTCGAGCTCCCAACTTGAGCTCCCAACTCGAGCTCCCAACTCGAGCCCCCAACTCGAGCTCCCAACTCGAGCCCCCAACTCAAGCCCCCAACTCGAGCTCCCAACTCGAGCCCCCAACTCGAGCCCCTAATTTGAGCTCCCAACTCGAGCTCCAACTCGAGCTCCCAACTCGAGTTCCCAACTCGAACCCCCAACTCGAGCTCACTCACGCGCCAGATCGAGCTCACACGCGCTTCAGCTCGAGTACTCATGCGAACACACGCGTGAGTTCACTCGCTCGAGCTCAACTCGAGTACTCACTCGCGGAGGGCCAGCTCAAACGCACTACTACTCTTTTCACTATTGGGCCAAACCGAGGCTAAAATCCACTGCGCATTGGGCCGAGTTTATCTAGGGTTTTGCTATGAGTTTAGTATAAATATTCTTACATGTTACAAAACTCGAACCAGAGTTTTTACAATTGATTTGTTTTGCAAACTTAGAACTTTGTAATCGAACACAACTTTCTGATTTTTGAGTTTATTTTTATGCAATTCAGTTTTACATTAAGCGTTGATTTCATACATTGTTCGAGTCCTTCTTTGATGCATTCAAACCTTAAATTCGTGTTTGCTGTTAAACTCATGTGTTCTGAATAGTCACCTAGGGTTTCTGAGGATGAGGTAGGTATACGTGATGCATAGGTTTTCTAAGGCGCTTAGGGTTAGATTTATGTAAGTCTTTTCTGATTTGGTGTTATCATCACTAGTTTCATTCTGATCAACTGAGGCTTGTTCTGAGACGCTCTAGCACCGATGGGTGTTTGGTAGAGCGTCAGACTGAACCACTTCAAAGATTCACATGCTCAGCTCGAGGGATCGAATTTCTGAGGTGTGAATTGGCGTTAAGCGAGTTGATCGTTCATTCCGACTAGATTATCGAACGCCTATGGCGATAGGGTCTGTTAGTAGTCTACTCGAGTTTTTTTACCACGAGAGTGGACTCATTATTTGTG
Organism: Lepidium sativum; assembly: GCA_023374145.1. Taxonomy (NCBI): domain Eukaryota; kingdom Viridiplantae; phylum Streptophyta; class Magnoliopsida; order Brassicales; family Brassicaceae; genus Lepidium; species Lepidium sativum. The sequence continues at coordinate 65,349 of JAKUCM010003040.1, forward strand.
TTCTCGTTGCCTAGAGACTAGCTCTATTGAGTGATATGAAGCGCCTAGTTAACTTAAGAGTCACGTTGACCCATGAAACTCACTCCTCAGGATCCTGCTTTCTCACCCTGCGTTGTTTCTATTTGATACTCTACTGTTTATTGCTCTGTTTGAATTATTTACAATTGCATTGTTTTGTCTATTTTCGTTTTAAAGGTTCGAATTAGGTTGTTAGAGAAACCACACTTTGATGGGCTTGAATTAGGGTAGTTAACTGCATCCTGATTGATAATTACATTCCCACTTGCATTGAAACCTATTATACTACAACCGACATACAAGTATAATAGGATTTGACAATAGTTTAAAAATTTTGTTATCAAATTGGCGCCGTTGCCAAATGGGTCTCTGCTAGTTACAATTAGGATTGTTAATTTTCTAAGCTCAAATTCTTTTTACTCTTCGTTACATACTCACTTGTGGCACTGTGTTTTGTGTTATGTTTCAGGTGATTTCAACCTCCAGTACGTCAACTTGATTCTACTGCTCAGTTTGATTTCACTCAGTTTATGCAGACACGTTCACAAGGAAATCTGAATCTTCTCTAGCCTCTTGACAACATTAACCAACTACCACGCGAGTTAAGAGCGCAGAGAAACTAAGTCTACAGTATGCTTACAGAGAGAGTCATAATGAACGCAGACACATAGTCCAACTCACACGTTCCCCCTGTGGACCAGCCTCCACAGAGAAAATCGCGAATAATAGGTGATGGAGATGCACCAAGTACCCACACCCAGAGACGTGGAATTGTTCCCCCAGCCATAACGAACAACAACTTCGAGATCAAGAGCAGTCTCATCTCTATGATCCAAAATAGGCAGTTTCATGGCCTACCTTCTGAAGATCCGCTTGATCACTTGGACGAATTTGAGCGACTCTGTGGACTGCAAAGGCTCAATGGAGTCAATGAGGACGCATTCAAACTGAGGTTGTTCCCGTTTTCTCTCGGAGACAAAGCCCATGTCTGGGAGAAACACTTACCGCAAGGCTCCATCACGTCATGGGAAGCTTGTAAATCTTCGTTTCTTGCCAAATTCTTCTCCAACTCCCGAACTGCAAAGTTGAGAAACGCCATCTCTACCTTTACCCAACAAAATTCTGAAACCTTTGCTGAAGCCTAGGAGAGGTACAAGAACTAGCAGTCTTAGTGCCCACATCATGGATACCCTGCTGAGACTCTGCTCAACAATCTCTACAGAGGAGTTCACTCTAACATCTGCAGGTTATTGGATACCGCAAGCCTTGGAAATTTCCTTAACCAGGACGTCGCTGATGGTTGGCAGCTAGTGGAGAATATAGCTCAGGCAGATGGGCAGTATAATTAAGACTACGACAGGACGGTCAGAAACACAGTGGACACAGACACAGTCAGTAGGAAGGAACTCAAGGCCCTGAACATCAAGTTGGACAAAATCGATAGGCTGCTGCAAGTACAACACAAACATGTCCACTTCATGACTAGAGATGAACATGTTCCAGACGAGGAGGATGATTAGGTTGAGGAGATCAGTTATTTGCAGAATCAGGGAGGTGGTTACAAGCAGTACAACAACTATAAGCATCACCCAAACCTCTCATACAGAAGCAACAACGTGGCAAATCCCCAAGACCAGACCTACCCACCGAAACCCCCACACGCTCAATCGAATGCGTTTGTCCCAAAGCAGCAATATCACAAGAGTTACCAGCCATTTGCAAACATACCACCTAAGTATGAAGCACACACTCCACCAACCGCTACACAGCCACCAGAAGTTTTGAGCCTACTCCAAGAAATTCTGAAGAGACAGTAAGCGTCTGCTGCTGAAGTCACGCATAAATTTTCATAGGTGCACTCTAAGATTGACGCTTCTCACAACGATCTCACGTGCAAGTTTGAGACACTGAACGCAAGACTCAAGTACATGGAGAGTCAGCAAGCGTCATCTTCTACAGTGAAGACAACATGCCAACTTCCAGGGAAAGCAGTTCCCAACCCAAAAGAGTATCATGCCAATGCCATCACCCTGAGAAGTGGACGTGAGTTATTGATTCGAGCAGAGACTACAAAGGATACTGAGGACAGTAAGGTTCAGGAGGGGGAGGATTTTCTCATCAAGGATCAGATAGAGACTCGACCTGGAGCTGTTCTTAAGCCACAGCCTGCTGAAAAACCCACACCTAAGCTCGACACAACCAACCAAGCTGAACCCAATTACCCTTTCCCCAAAGATTCAAGAAGGAGCTTACTGAGAAGTACAAGGCGCTCTTTGACAAGCAGATGAAGGACATTGAGGTGAAGATTCCGATTCTGGACGCTTTTATGCTAATACCTCCATACCAGAAATTCCTCAAGGATGCAGTTAAGGAGATAACTCAAACAGTCGAGGGTATGGTTGTACTGACACACGAAATTAGCGCCATAATCCAAAGGAAAGTTGTGGCAAAAAAGCTTGGTGATCCTGGAACCTTTACAATCCCATGCTCGCTTGGACCCCTATCATTCAGCAAGTGTCTCTGCGATTTAGGCGCCTCAATCAGTCTCATGCCGCTTTCAGTTGCGAAAAGGTTAGGCTTTGTTGATTACAAGCTCTACAAAATCTCATTGATTCTGGCAGATAGGTCAGTGAGAATACCTCATGGCATCCTAGAAGACCTTCCTGTGAAGGTGGGGGGAGTTGAGATACCAACGGATTTTGTTGTATTGGAGATGGAAGAAGAACCTAAGGACCCTCTGTTATTTGGAAGACCTTTCTTGGCCATAGAAGGCGCTTTAATTGATGTTAGGAATGGAGTCATCGAGTTGAATCTGGGTCCAGATCTTAGAATGAAATTCAACATCAATGATGCGATTAAGAAACCAACGATTAAAGGTCAAGTGTTCTCAGTGCACGAGATGGACACTCTTGCTGATGAGCTGTTAGAGGAATTGGCAGCAGAAGATCAACTGCAAGTTGCTCTAACAAAGCCAGCCGCTGAGGGCTACCTGAGTATGGAAGTTGAATGTTATGCGAACTTGTTGGATTGCCACAGACCAATCAAGAGTCCGGCGGTGATTGAGGAATTGGACTCGAGTGCATCTGAGGCAGACTCGAGACAGAGACTCGAGCTGCAAGTGCTCGAGTGTGCTGCGCCTGACGTTACTGATGACTGGTCTGAGCTCATGGCACCCAAAGTGGAGCTGAAACCACTTCCTGCAGGACTGAGGTACGCTTTTCTGGGCCCCAATTCCACTTATCCTGTAATTGTAAATGACGCCTTGAATGATGATGAATTGAGTATGCTTTTGACTAAGCTTAAACATTTTAGAAAAGCCACAGGATACACGCTTAAAGATATTAGAGGAATCTCTCCAAGTTTTTGCATGCATAGGATACACTTAGAAGATGAATCTCATTCTAGTGTAGAGCCCCAGAGGAGATTGAATATGAACCTTAAAGAAGTGGTTAAAAAAGAGATACTTAAGTTGCTAGACGCTGATGTTATATATCCAATCTCTGATAGTAAGTGGGTCTCGCCTGTGCATTGTGTTCCTAAGAAAGGGGGTATTACAGTGGTTAAGAATGATAAAGACGAACTAATACCCACTAGAACCATAACGGGGCATAGGATGTGTATAGACTATAGGAGGCTGAATTCATCCAGTAGAAAAGACCATTTTCCTTTGCCTTTTATTGATCAGATGGTTGAAAGGTTGTCTGGTAAAAAGTATTATTGTTTCCTTGACAGGTACAGTGGGTTCTTCCAGATCCCTATACACCCGAATAATCAGGAAAAAACTACTTTTACCTGCCCTTATGGCACTTTCGCTTACAAACGCATGTCGTTTGGGTTGTGCAATGCTCATGCTACATTTCAGCGCTGTGTGACTTCCATTTTCTTGGATTTGATTGAGGACGTAGTCGAGTTGTTCATGGACGATTTTTCCGTCTATGGCTCTTCTTACTCCTCTTGTTTGTCAAATTTGTGCAGAGTGCTTAGCAGGTGCGTGGAGACCAACCTTGTGCTCAACTGGGAAAAATGTCACTTCATGGTTCAGGAAGGTATAGTGTTGGGGCACAAAATATCTGAGAGGGGTATTGAGGTTGACAAGGCAAAGATTGAGGTCATGGCTCAACTGCAAGCTCCTAAGACAGTGAAGGATATTAAAAGTTTTCTGGGTCACGCTGGCTTCTATAGAAGATTCATCAAGGATTTCTCCAAAATTGCAAGGCCTCTCACGAGCCTACTAAGCAAAGGTATCGAGTTCAATTTCAACCCTGAGTGTCTCGAAGAGTTCCTTAAGATCAAAGAGGCGCTGATATATGCTCCAATAGTCCAAACTCCATACTGGGACCTCCCATTCGAGATCATGTGTGATGCAAGCGATTTTGCTGTTGGAGCAGTCCTGGGTCAGAGAAAGGACAAGAACTTGAACGTGATACACTACGCCAGCAGGACTCTAGACAACGCCCAAACCAAGTACGCCACCACAGAAAAGGAACTCCTTGCTGTAGTCTTTGCGTTTGAAAAATTCAGATCATACCTGGTGGGATCCAAGGTTATTGTTCACACTGATCACGCAGCGTTGAAATATCTTATGAAGAAAAAAGACACCAAGCCGAGACTACTGAGATGGATACTGCTGCTGTAAGAGTTTGATTTAGAGATTGTGGACAAACCTGGAGTGGAAAACGGGGTTGCAGATCACCTGTCACGAATGATGATTGAGGACTCGACCCCTATTGATGACTCAATGCCAGAAGAGCAACTCATGACTCTAGGAGCAGAAGAGAATTGTTCTCAAATCAACAAGAAGTTAGCTGGATCCACTCTACCTTGGTATGCGGATTTAGTCAACTACTTAGTCGTGGGTGAAGTGCCTAGCTGTTTGGACGCCTATCAGAGGAAGAAGTTTTTCACAGACGTCAACCACTACTTCTGGGATGAGCCCTACTTATACAAGAAATGAGCAGATGGTTTGTTCAGAAGGTGCATAGCAGAAGAACAGGTTCAGGGTGTTCTGGAGCATTGTCATGGGTCTGCTTACAGTGGACATTTCGCCACGTTCAAGACAATCCAGAAGATTTTGCAATCTGGGTTATGGTGGCCGACAGTGTTCAGGGACACTCAGGATTTCATCTTCAAGTGTGATCCATGTTAAAGAATGGGTAGTATCAGCAGAAGGAACGGGATGCCACATAACCCAATTCTAGAGGTTGAGATATTTGACTGCTGGGGAATCGACTTTATGGGGCCTTTCAATCCACCATCTCATGGGAATCGCTACATTCTCATCGCAGTGGACTACGTCTCGAAGTGGGTAGAAGCTGTGGCAAGTCCGACTAATGATGCTAGAGTCGTCATCAAGCTGTTCAAGAGCATCATTTTCCCCAAATTTGGTGTGCCTCGTGTTGTAATAAGTGATGGAGGCTCCCACTTTATCAACAAGGTGTTTGAGAACCTGCTAAAGAAAAATGGAGTCAACCATAAGGTAGCTACGCCTTATCATCCACAAACTAGTGGTCAGGTGGAGGTTTCAAACAAGCAGATCAAGGTTATTTTAGCTCGAGTTGTTGGGGTGTCAAAACGTGATTGGGCCATGAAGTTGGACGACGCCCTGTGGGCTTACATAACAGCCTTCAAGACACCAATTGGAAGGACATCATTTCAGCTTCTATATGGAAAAGCATGTCATCTGCCTGTTGAGATAGAATACAAGGCACTGTGGGCTACAAGGTTCATAAATTTTGATATTCAAACGGCTCAAGAGAAAAGGATCCTGAACCTGCATGAGTTAGAGGAGGACAGACTTGAAGCCTACGAAAGCTCGAAATTGTACAAGGAAAGGACAAAAGCCTTCCACGACAAGAAGATTGCACACAAGAAAATCAAGCCAGGCGACCAAGTGTTACTGTTTAACTCGAGGCTAAAATTGTTCCCAGGAAAGTTGAAGTCAAAATGGTTAGGTCCATTCCGAGTGAAAGAAGTTTTGCCATATGGAGCTATTACATTGATCAACGGGGAAGGAAACGATTTCACTGTGAATGGACAGAGGGTTAAGCAGTATCGAGCCGATGAGACTATTCACGAGAGAACCTCAGTTTCTCTCGATGAACCAACTGACCTTTGAAAAAGTGAAAGTCAAGCTCAGTGACTATAAACAAGCGCACTTGGGAGGCAATCCCATGCATATCTTTGCACATATTTTAATTATGCTTTTACAATTTTTATCGCCTATCTTAGTATTTGATTTTCAGGAATCGAGCTTGCAACTCATGCTCCCTGCGCCTCATGCACCTCGTCCGCGCCCTGACGACAGCTCAAGCTCCCGCGAGTCTCCAACTCGAGCGCCAAGCTCGAGCACACGTCCAGCTTCCCCACCCCAACGCTCCACGCCTAGTCGCCTCCATGCTCGACCAAGCTCGAGCCCCCACTCGAGCTCCTCCCAGCTTCACTCGAGTCTCGCCGTCAAATACACGCACCATCACGCCATCAAACACACGCACCGTCACCACGCTCCGTCAAGCCGCCGTTGAGGTATGACTGCACCACTCCTCGTGTATATATTACTACATGCTTTTATTATGTTTGCTGGTATGAGATCCTTTTTCATTCTTTTATCTACACAAGAGACTGTGTGATTTAAGTCGGGGGGAGGATTCTAGACTTAATTTGATCATGTTTTCTTTGTTCTTATTTTTGATTTTCCTCATGTTTCATACGAATCATAAAAAAAAAATGAAAACGCATCCTTCAAAAACAGAGTGTTCATATAGTTTCATGCATTGCACCTAAGATCGAGTCTAAGTTCTGGGAATCATCTTTGTATGGATAGACAGTCTTGCTAGGTTGATTGATTAGTAATCATAGTGAACTCTTGGAATTGCGGTTCTTCCCTTTCGAAATTGAACAGGTAGATCGTCCGCCTTTGAAACCTGTGCTTATGTTGTGTCTCGAAAGGACCTGGTTTGTTTCCTCTAATATTGAATTTGAATTTGCCAAGATAAGGGTTTGAGATGCATTGAATTTGATCCTTCCTTGAGTTTAGCTTGTCAATTAGAAAGAATGAAAGGAAAAAAATTAGGTACTTCTAATTTAACTCAGCTCACATAACGAGGTTTAAGGTGAACGGGGATTGTGCGTAAACCCGTATTTTCTTGTGTTCACAGATAAAACAAATATGATTTTGCCTAAGGTGGACGGGGACTGTGCGTAAACCCGTACTTTTTCGTGTTCATTGAGAAAGCAAAGACATTGATGCCTAAGGTGAATTAGGACTGTGCATAGACCCGTACTTCCTTGCGTTCACTAATAAAGCTCGAGCATAATTCTGAGTTTGAGCAGAAACTGAATCTAAAAAAAATTGTGCTGAATAAATTTAGTTTGCTAAACTCCTCGAAGTTGCACCAATAGTCTATGATCAATAACCCCTCTTGAGACCCGCACCTTTGGAACTAGGAATCAAACTTGCGCTTCTTAGAGCCCACCTAAGCATTATGGATATCTGGTTAGGATGTTAAGCCTTGATGAGAGTAGATTGTGTTTTTACAATGGAATAAGCGTTCATTTGTGGCTTACAGTTTCAGCCTACTGAGTTGTTTTGTTTGAGGCAAGGTGTTCCTAGTGTCTGGACCATCTTTTCCTTCTTAGCACTATGCATCTGCAAAGACTAAGTTCGGGGAAGTTGATATACACGTTTTTAGCACGTCTTAGGAGCATCATTTAGGTATATTATATTTACATTTTGATACATTCTCATATAGTTGGAGTCTAGATAGTATCATTCATACATATTCACATGCATGTGCATACATACTACGTTTTGTGAGTGTTCAGGTACTGGATGCGGACAGATCGACCCCTAGGTCGAGCCAAGATTGAGCCCCAGGTCGAGCCCAGATTGAGCCCCAGGTCGAGCTCCCAACTTGAGCTCCCAACTCGAGCTCCCAACTCGAGCCCCCAACTCGAGCTCCCAAGTCGAGCCCCCAACTCGAGCCCCTAACTCAAGCTCCCAACTCGAGCCCCCAACTCGAGCCCCTAATTTGAGCTCCCAACTCGAGCTCCAACTCGAGCTCCCAATTCGAGTTCCCAACTCGAGCCCCCAACTCGAGCTCACTCACGCGCCAGATCGAGCTCACATGCGCTTCAGCTTGAGTACTCATGCGAACACACACGTGAGTTCACTCGCTCGAGCTCAACTCGAGTACTCACTCGCGGAGGGCCAGCTCAAACGCACTATTACTCTTTTCACTATTGGGCCAAACCGAGGCTAAAATCCACTGCGCATTGGGCCGAGTTTATCTAGGGTTTTGCTATGAGTTTAGTATAAATATTCTTACATGTTGCAAAACCCGAACCCGAGTTCTTACAATTGATTTTTCTTGCAAAGTTAGAGCTTTGTAATCGAACGCAACTTTCTAATTTTTGAGTTTATTTTTATGCAATTCAGTTTTACATTAAGCGTTGATTTCATACATTGTTCGAGTCCTTCATTGATGCATTCAAACCTTAAATTCGTGTTTGCTGTTAAACTCATGTGTTCTGAGTAGTCACCTAGGGTTCCTGAGGATAATTAGGTATACGTGATGCATAGGTTTTCTAAGGCGCTTAGGGTTAGATTTATGTTAGTCTTTTCTGCTTTGGTGTTATCATCACTAGTTTCATTCTGATCAACTGAGGCTTGTTCTGAGACACTCTAGCACTGATGGGTGTTTGGTAGAGCGTCAGACTGAACCACTTCAGAGATTCACATGCTCAGCTCGAGGGATCGAATGTCTGAGGTGTGAACCGGTGTTAAGCGAGTTGATCGTTCATTCCGACTAGATTATCAAACGCCTATGGCGATAGGGTCTGTTAGTAGTCTACTCGAGTTTGTTTACCACGAGAGTGGACTCATTATTTGTGTTCTCGTTGCCTAGAGACTAGAGACTAGCTCTATTAAGTGATATCAAGCGCCTAATTAACTTAAGAGTCACGTTGACCCATGAAACTCACCCCTCAGGATCCTGTTTTCTCACCCTGCATTGATTATATTTGATACTCTACTGTTTATTGCTCTGTTTGAATTATTTACAATTGCATTGTTTTGTCTATTTTCGTTTTAAAGGTTCGAATTAGGTTGTTAGAGAAACCACACTTGGATTGGCTTGAATTAGAGTAGTTAACTGCATCATGATTGATAATTACATTCCCAGTTGGATTGACACCTATTATACTACAACCGACATACAAGTATAATAGGATTTGACAATAGTTTAAAAATTCTGTTATCACACGTGTATACCCATGCTCAATCAGAAACGTGGCTAACCAATCATACCACGCCCTTTGTGCCTGTTTGAGTCAATACAACACCTTATTTAGCTTGAAAACATAATCAGGATGCTTTGGATCTTCAAACCCTTGGGGTTGTTCAACATACACTTCTTCTTGAAGAAATCCATTCAGAAAAGGACTCTTAACATCCATCTGATACAGTTTGAAACCCATCTGCAAGCCATTCCAAACAGAAACCTGATAGACTCCAAACGAGCAACTGGTGCAAATATCTCTTCAAAATCAACACCTTCAACTTGTGAGTAACGTTTAGCAACCAACCGTGACTTGTTCCTTACAACATTCCCATCCTTGTCAATCTTGTTCTTGAAGATCCATTTAGTGCCAACAACATTGACATCTTTAGGACGACAAACAAGAATCCACATATTCAACCGTGAAAAGTTTGACAGCTCCTCCTGCATAGAAGCAATCCAAAATTCATCCAATAAGGCTTTTCTTTGTATGTCTTGGGTTCAATCTTTGACACAAAACAAGCATACTCGATCAATTCAGCAACTTCTTGCTTCTATGCCATGAAAGCCATAAACACTACATTCTTAGCAAGCTGTTTGAAATCAATCTGCTTTCCTCGTGTAACTTTCTCCCCCTGAATCTCTCCTATAATATGTTTAGAGGAGTGATTCCGATGCACTTGAGGAGGAACATCAACCTGTTCTGTAGATCGAACACCTGAACTAGACTCTACAGACTGTTGAGGCTCACCATTTTCATCAAGTTGCTGAAGTGTTAGCCGAAACGTGGAAGCATCATCAAAGACCACGTTCACCGTCTCTTGAACTGTCAAAGTTTGACGATTATACACTCTTAAGGCCGTACTTGAACCTGAGTAACCAAGAAACATGCCTTCATCACTCCAAGAATCAAACTTCCCAAGATGATCCTTATTATTCAGAATGTAGCACATGCAGCCAAACATGTGAAAGTAATGTACTGTCGGATTTTTACCCTTCCACAACTCATATGACGTCTTTGTAGTTCCTTTTCGCATATAGACACGATTGATGATGTAGCATGCGGTGTTAACAGCCTCTGCCCAGAAGTTTTTAGGTGCATTACTTCCATGCAACATTGCTCTTGCCATCTCCTGCAATGTTCTGTTCTTGCGTTCAACAACACCATTCTGTTGTGGTGTTCGTGGTGCTGAAAACTGATGATCAATACCTTGTTCTGAACAAAAACGTTTGAATAGATCATTCTCAAACTCACCACCATGATCACTTCGAATGAACTTGATGCATTGACGTTCATTTTTAAGCTAAAGTGCCAAGATCCTGAAGCTATCAAAAGAATCACTTTTCTCACGAAGAAAACGCACCCATGTGTATCTGCTAAAATCATCAACCAAAACAAAAATGTACTTTTTCCCAGCAATACTTTCAACTTGAATAGGGCCCATCAGATCCATATGAACAAGTTCCAACAGAATCTTGGACCTAACATTCGGAACAGACTTGTGTTGAGTTTTGACCTTTTTTCCCATGCTACAAGGACCACATACAAACTGCTGATCTGTCTCAAGCTTTGACAACCCTCTGATAATCTCTTTGTTAGATAACTGCATCATAGTCCTAAAATTCATGTGACCTAGACGTTGATGCCAAATCTGAGCTTCACTTTCTGATTTTCCAACCATGTAATATGAACCAAGAACCCACATGTAGCAATCATTTCCTGTACGAACCCCCTCTAAATGAATAACTCATTTCTCATCAACAGCTCGATATTCAGTTCTTGTTAAAATAACATCAAGTCCTGTATCACACAGCTGGCTGATGCTAATTAGATTTGCTTTTAGTCCATCAACAAGGAAAACATTTCGAAGTTTAGGTTCTGTTGAACTTCCCGTAGTCCCTTTGTCACGAATTTTTCCTTTAGCACCATCACCAAAAGTCACCTTTCCAGCAGTAACCATCTTAAGATCTTGTAGAGAACCTTGTTCTCCTGTCATATGTCTTGAGCAACCACTATCAAAGTATCACTTGCTCATTGAGTTACAATTATCACTTCTCTCAACTGTGAATGCTACTCTGCAGAACAAATCCATTTGCTTAACCCAAATATGGTTTCTGTTTTTACCATTGAAGGTAAACTTTCGTTGTCTCCAAATTCGTTGAACCCTAGATTGAAACTTATAACACTGATACCTAATATGCCCTTCTTTGCCACAATACCAACACATTACTGGATGACCCCAATGCGATCCATAATACTGAGTCTTCTCAGATTTCCACCCTAGACCAGCTCGTTGATGTTGATGTTGATGTTGTACTCCACCTTTTTGCTGCAAGGGTTTGAATTGATCTATATTCTCTGATGAACCAGTAGCCTTGATAAACTTCATCTCTGCGGATTCCTTCCCCTTATAACCCAAACCAGAACTATCATTAGATGTCCTTCCAACAATCAATAGATAGTCTAAATCCTTTGTTCCTTTAGACAACAATCTGATCTGCTTCATCTGCTCAGACAATCTACTTTCCAGCTCTGTATTTTTAGCTTTGACATCTTTGAGTTCATTCTCAGCTTGTTGTAGCTTTTCAACAGCAACCCGTTTGTCCATCATCAGACGTTTATTTTCGTCTTGTGTTTTATTCCAAGATGTCACCAACATGCTTATCTTATCTTATGTAGTCATATCAAAATCGTCATCAGACTCTGAATCGTCTGTATTAGTTCCTTGGTGTTCAGCAGAAATCTGATTCTCACCAGCCTTTTGACCTTCAGGAATAAGGTCTGCGTTTTCTACTTCTTCCTTGTTGTCTTCCATTTCCACAATGCCAAAATGAGCTACAAAGTGGTTCAGAATGTTATCATCCTCGTCATTGTCACTATCAGTATCACTCAGAGTTGTGATTGCTGATTTTCCACTTAATTTAGACAGGCATTCATTCTTGGTATGTCCATATCTCTTACACTCATAACATTGGATAGCCATCTTCCTCTTGGCTGATGGACATGCAGATTTAAAGTGTCCATAACCTTGACATTCAAGACACTGTTTGTCAGCTCTGTAGTTGTCTCTATTAGCTGTTGGCTTAGCAGACGCCTGATATTCCTTCATTTTCTCTCTTTCAGCTTTCCGAAGGAACTTTTTCACAAATAATCCAACTTGATCTTCGAGATTTTCAACTGACTCCCTGTTGTGAGCTGTTTTTTCAGATACAAGAGCAATACTCTTTCCTTTAGTGGTCTCTTCCTTTGCTGTGATCTGAAACTCATATGCTTGCATCATACCAACAACCTGATCATATCTCATTGTGTCAGAGTTCTGTGACACTTCTAGAGCTGATCGATGACCATGAAACTTAGTTGGAAGACATCTTAAGAACTTTTTAACCAACTTATTGTCTTTGTACGTTTTACCCAAGATCAGTGCTTCGTGTGCTAGAGCTGACAGCTTACTGCTAAATTCTTCAACCGTCTCATCTTCACCCATTGTCAGATTCTCGAATCGTGAGGCCAAGATGTCAATCCGAGTTCTTTTCACACTGCTAGTACCCTCAAAGCCTACTTCAAGAATATCCCATGCCTCTTTTGCACTTTTACAGCCTTGTACTCTTTTGAACTGATTGCTGTGCAGAGAGCTGAAAATGGTGACAAGGCTTTGGAATTCCATTTAGCATACGATTTCTCCTCTGCAGTCCACTGTTTTCTGGGCTTTGGGACAATATCACCGTCTGCATCTTTGAAAATAGGATGTTCCCAACCTTCTTCAATCGCAAGCCACGCATCAGAATCAATACCCTCTATATGTTGAGCCATCTGGACTTTCCAGTGTCCATAGTTGTCTGGATCCAACTTAAGTGTTTTTTCAAAGACAACTAACTGTTGCTGTGAATTCTCCATCTCGCCCTTAGGATCTAACACCTGCAAACAATAACAAACGTTATGCGGCGACCTGCTCTGATACCAATTGAAAAAGCAGAGAATTCAACTAATTGCAAACAACAATCGACTAGATCACTTTGAAATACGATTTATTAAGCAATATTTTTTTTTTACAAAAGAACAATTCTTGTTGGAATTATTTTACTCGAGAAACCAACCTAAATCTATTTCAAAAACCCTAATCGATAACCTAGGCTCAATTCACTAATCTCTCTAAAACTCCTCCCTAAGTTCTTAGAGAATTAAGTTTACAATTAACCTCTCTATTTATAGGCACAAGAGACAAACCCTCTTGCCCTAAAATCTCTCCAACGATTTCCTTATCATAAAGAAAATATTTTTTTTTTCTTCTCTGGATAAGATTTTCCAAATATTCTCTGAGTAAATTGAATCTTCTTCTCCAAGTTATTCACCAATCCCATGACTTCTAATTATCAGTCACGAGACCGTGACGTCCAACTCATCTCACACGCGTCTTTATATATGTATTTTAGTATTACTGTTGTAAATATATCGGATAAGCTTAAAAAATGCATAGTCTAAAAAGTATATTTTAGTTCATAATTATAACTAGGTAATATTTTTGATTTAAATAGTAAATATAAGTTTTAGCATTTGTTAATAATTGATGGCAAGGGAGAGCAAATCCAGCAAGAAACCATGTGATCAGTGGCGTATACAATTGAATAAAATAAAAGAAACGAAAGGATAAGGATATATAATAATTAGATATAAATCTGAAATGATATCGTAAATAAATAATGACACATGGCTTCTTCGACATGAATCTATTATGCGACGAAACATGTATGAGTCGGATGTGTTCTTGTCTTAAACCAGAATACCATTACTAATTATATAAATTGATGAACTATTTTCTGTGATTGATTAACTAGTTCTTAAAAATCTCATCCATATCCATATCAAGAAACTGATTGACTACACATTGCTATCACCTCTAGTTCACATATTTGAAGTTACGAAAGAGAATGATTTCGAATTTACCTTTTTCAACTTAACCAATTCAAAATGAAACATTGAGATCAACGATAGAACAAGGGACATCGATAGTATAATATCCGGATTTCAGAAATATTTATACAGATTCTCTTGACTTCCGAATCTGAACCAAATTAGAACTAATTAATAATTTTTATTTTGGGATTTTATCGACAAATAATAAAATGCGGTTAACATGGTTCTTAAAATTCCAGAATGAAAAATAACAGAATTATTGCATCTAAAAATATTTGTAGAGGCCATAAATAGGTTTTGTGTCAATTTGCAACATTGTTTTATTAATACTTTAGTCGATTATTTGGGGAATCGCAAGGTTAGCGCCGAACAAGAATCTTCTTCATTTTGTTTTTTTAATAATCTCGGGCGTCGAAATTATTATTTTAATCGGAATAGAAAAATCGAAATGTCAGTGATCCAGATCAAGATCATAATAACATCATTCAAAATCACTTGTTCCCAAAGATTCGATCGAAAACAAAAAGAAGCTCCGTACTAAAAACACCAGCTTCTTCAACTATTTACAGATTAGTAAGAAGATTGAAAATTACTTTCTCTGTTACAAACCTCTGAAACAAGCTTCGATCCAGGGTTACAGAGAAACCGGTGAAAAAGAAAAAAAGATTTTTACATTTTTCTTTTCAACTTTGACAAAATTTACCATCCATTTGATTTTGAACGGCTCTTACTGCAGCCACTCTTGCAGCCGTTGCAGCCTTATTGGCTCCAGCCACGGCTCGGCTCACTTGTTCATCTACTCGTCTCCGAGTCATTGCCTTGTTCGCTGTTTCTCGAGCCGCCTGCAGTTTTCAAAATATAAAAGTTTAATCCTTTTTCACTTCTGTCAATTCCAATGACTCTATATACGGATTTTGAGTTTTTTTTTAATACCTGAACTGCTCTGGAAACTGGTTCACTCGTAAGAGGAAGAAAAGTTACAAGCTTTCCTGAATCCCATTCACCAGATTTAGCATCACCTGTTCTAAACGAGTATGCACCAAAGCCTTGCTTACGACCTTCATGCCATGCTCCTTCATAACAATGACCATTAGCAAATTGATACACACCGAATCCATGGATCTTGTCTCCAAAATACTCTCCTGCATACTTATCTCCATTTCTACATATACACACAACACAAAAGATTGCACTTGTAATCAGATTCTGAAATCAGACAGATCAACAGAACACAAAAAGAATGTGTTTTTAAATCAGAAGTCAAGATCAAATATGATTACCTGAAATGGTAAGATCCAAGTCCATGTTTAACACCAAATCTAGACTCTCCTACATATGAGCTGCCATCAGCACAAGATTGAACACCAAATCCATGGCTCTGCCCATTAAACCATTCACCCGCATAACAATCTCCAGTGTAGAACCTGTAAACTCCATAACCATGTCTAAGACCTTGCCTATACTGACCTTTGTATCTACTTCCTCTAGCCCAACTTTCAATCCCATGACCATCGTATCTTCCATCGATCCAATCACCTTCATATCTTCCTCTCACGAAATAGTAGTAAACTCCACTTCCATTACACTTTCCTTTGTGAAATTCACCTTCGTAGAAATCTCCATTGCTGTAGAATTGAACACCTTCTTTAACGAATCGCTTTATGATCTTCTTCTCCAGCGGTTTTGAATCGTCTCCGATGTACCACTGCACCGTTTGTTTCGATTTTGAGTTTTTGCTCTGAAACCCCAAGTGTTTGGTGGTTTCGTCGCAGATATGCTTGATTGCGAGTATGCTTTGGTTGAGAAGTGTGATGTTCTTCGAGGCGAAGAAGAGAGCGACGGCAACGAAAATTAAAGCTAGAAGAAGATTCTCCGATGTGAGAATCTCATCAGTGTGAGAGAAGACGACGAAGAAGAAGAAGGATGAGAGGCTGAGGAAAGAGAGAGAAACCATAGTCAAAGCTAAACCGGGATTAATCCGGGTAAAACCGGTTCGAGGACTTGAGCCGAATGGTTTAAGCGGTTTTCTTCTCTGCTTCTCTTCTTTCTCTCCGGCTTCTAGATCTTGCTTATCGCTAAAATCCCCTTGGGCGATTGAAGTTAAGCTGTGAAAAGATGATCTAACCGTCGACGGTGACCGGAGTAACGATGACTGTGTCCTCGTAAGCTTCGTTTGTCCTTCCATTTCGAAACACTAGACACGAAAAAAAAACAAAAATCCTAAGGTGATATATTCAGGTCACCACCGAAGTTTTCGATTTCTCCGGCAACATCTCAGGCGAGAATACACTAACTGCTGCTTCACCTCCGTAACTATCATGACGCACGATTTCAAGAGAGATTTGTAATTACAAGAAATTTCTTAAAAGTAGAAATGAAAGTTTGCTCTGATCGGAGGAGAGATAAAATGGACCGGGTTTGGGATTAATTTAAAGAGAGAAAGAGGGAGAGATGTAAATAGATTTAAGAAGGACCGTTGGATGAAAATGTGACGGTTGATGAAGGAGAGCCGTTGGATGGTGAGTAAGAGAGAGGTCTCCGTTCAAGACGGGAATATATTGGTCCACGGATCCAAACATGAACGGCTTTTTAGCTTTTACTGTTGCTAAGCTCTGGCACGTGCCAGTACACACTGTTTTTTCCTTTTCTTTTTTATTATTTTCTAACAACATTCCTACGTGGCAATACTACCTTTTTCGATTTTTTATTTACAAACAATATAACAAAATATTATATCTAGAATTTTTCAGGATAGGTTATTCAGTGGTGTACTCATTTAACAAATATTCAAGAAACCAAAGATCAAACCCCTTACAGTAATAGGAGCGAGATTTAAAAGCTAATAGCCTAGTTGACAAAAAAAACTAAATGCTACCGAATATATTTTACTAATGGCTAATTTATTTTACAAAAATTAAACATTCCTCATAAAACATACATAATGCCACTGCGATGCCATCTTTACATTTCATATATATATATATATACTAATATGAATTTATGACATAGAAATCTATTTTAATCTACCAAAACTAAAGTGTTTTTCCTTTCTTATTTTTGTCTAAATTTCTTGTTTAGTTATTCTTTATTACATATACTACAATTATATTTGCGTTATAACATATGATTGATTTTTTTTTTTATTATTTTTAATCATCTTCATATAAGTTGTTAGACACTTAGATCCATATTAATATTTTGAAATATTATTTTAGAGGTTCAAATCTCAAACCGAAATTAATTTGTATTAGATGAACAAAACCGATAAAATATCCAAAAAGATCATAAATTTATGTACCAGAAAAACAAAATTCAAACCCAAAGTGGAACCAAATGAAGAACAAAATTTTAATTTTTAAGAACTCTTCTATTTATTTTCATTAAAAATTTAAATTTTTATATAAAAGTACGTGAATATAAACTCGATCTATATCAAACCCAACCATATCAGACAAATACAAATACTCAAATAAGTATAAAATCAAAAGAATCAAAATACCAAATAATTGAAACCGAATCCGAGAAAATACCATAAATGAATCCTAAATCATGTATCCGAAAAACCAAATTCAAATTTGAACCGAATCAAAAACCGAATTTTTATTCGATATATTTTTATTAATTTTAGTTTTTGTTGAGTTTTTTTCTACTAAATATATATTAATTTTAAATTTTTATATACACACTATAATGCAGAATTGGTTATTTTTCATTTGGGTTCTTAAACTATATTGATATTTTAGAATATTTGTATTAAGATATTATTTTAAATTTGTTTTGAATGTTAATAGATAAATTAAAGCTATGTATATTATAAATTCATTTTTAAATTTTATATAAATTTAAATTTATGTGAACAGGTACCAAATTATACTGGATACATTGGGTAGTATATGAAATGAATGGATTTGAACCAACGTATGTTAATCCTAAATAAATTGCATAAAATAAAAGAATGTATAATGTATGGAGTTTATTGTACTAAACTCATTTAATAATGTACATTTATTAGAAATAAACCTAAATTTATTGCTTACATTATATAAAAATTTGGTTAATGAGACGGCTAGTTGTGGTTCAATGTTGACAAAAAAACCTAAACCTAAAGCTCATTCAATAAGATACATTTTTTGTTAATCTAAATAATTATAAATAATGTAGTAATCAAATATAGTGTCAATTGTGTAAGATTTATTTTTTTAAAAAAGACAATAATAAATAAATGATATGAATATTTATTGAGTACACATAATTTTCAATCTCCAAACTAAAACAAAAATAAATAATAAAATTATATGTGATGTATTATTTTTATGATAAAAAAGTTGTTAGGATTTCTATTAAATTTTTATTAATTTTTGAACAGAAACAAATCAAGAACCAAATTTTAGGATTTTAAAGTTTTTCAATTATTTTAAATTTTTTTTGAATACTTCTATAAAAATCATGAATCCAGACTCCAAACTCGATATCTATATCGAACTTAATCATATACAAAATTTAAAAATATCAGAATAAGTATTCAAACAAAATAATTAAAATATTGAATTAGATGAACCAAATCCGACAAAATACTAGAATGTATCCTAAATTTATGTACTCAAAAAATTGAATCCAAATCCAAACAGAAACCGAATCAATAATCGAATTTGTAACTGATATATTTTAAATTTTTTTTAACTTTTTCAGAGTTTTTTATATATGAAAATTTTATTAGTTTTGAATATATATATATATAAATCAATTAAATTATAAAGCTGATACTCTAACCAAGATAGGACGGATATCTGTTTTGTAATTTGATTGGTATTGTTTGGTTATATCGTTGTTAAAAAAAAATGATATATATAAATTTGTAGAAAAGTCCATTTAATTCTATTTTTAAGGATATGTATGAATTTAAGTTAATTTTATCATATAGTTTATAACATGACTAAAATAAAAGTATCTTCTGCTTTAGTATATAAGATATATATATATATATATATATATATACCTCTTTTCAAAAATATCATTAAGCAAAATACATTTTAAAACTACCAATTTTTTTATAAATTACTTATAATTTATTTATCGTAACATCATCTTCTAACACCGTTAATGCGTAGTAATAAGTTGTGTATAATCAACATCCAACAAGAATCGTTGAATTCATTTTAATTTTGGTAAGAAATCCGGTGGCTGATCTGCCAACAAAAGACTTGTTACTATTCAAGGAATTTCTTTATTTTATACACATATTAATGGCAAAAAAAAATTGGTTTAAACTCTAATCATATTGTGATCATACCATTTCACCAAACCTAACGTTTGGTATGTACAATTTTATTATCGTACGTGATTAGTTATATATCGAAAAACATAAAATTAACTAATAACTACTTTTACATTTTTATATCTAATTTCCTGCACGTCTAGAAAGTTACATGTCGTTTTTTTTTCTCTTATAAATATGATAATAATAATTTGGTTGTTCTGTAAATGATAGATGAGAAGAAACTATATAATCGATTACGTACAGAATTAAAGTTAGATGAAATGACAAAGAGAAGGCAACAATCTTTTTCCTGCAAGTCAAATCATAAAACGATAGTATATAGTTGTCAATTTGTCATTTATGATAATATTTTCACATTAATAAATTTTTAAGATAATGACTAACTTTATTACCATCGATAAGAAGATGTCGTCATCTAAGTAAACATCTCTTTCAGTGATTTAGAGCATCAGCATTGGGTTCAGGGGAAGGGAGTATGTGAGGGACGGGTCTGCCACGTGGCGGACTCTGATTGGCTCCGCATTTTAAATTTTTTTTTTCTAAGATCCCTCCATGAAGTTCTCTAATGCTGATGCTTTTATGTAGTCAAAACTATGATTCACATACATTTAACTTTCGGCTTCGATAAGGACATATGTGTTTTTATTCGAACATAGACGAAGCTTCAGACGAAACTAACAACAGAAGCATAACTGTTCGGTCCGTTCCATCCTTATACGGACACGAACTAATGACTGATTTCAATGATATTAAATAAAAGAAAACACAAACACATATGTATTAAATAAAACAATTATGATTTATGTAATCTTAATTTACTTAACAAAACAAGGTAAATCGTTCGCAAAACTTTTTAGCAGGACTATCAGCTCCAGGGACGATGTATTTGGCATTATTGAATGGATTGGCATCACAAAATTGTTTGCAAGGTTTGTCACATTTGGCTGGAGTTGCATTTTTTGCGACCTTCATGCAAACATTCGTAACACAATTCTCTACGCATTCATTTGTTGCTGCCGTAAGAGCCACTTGTGCTGAAAACATCATTGTTAATATAGTTACAATCACTACAATTTTGCAGATTCTCTTTGACATTTCAGCTGCCATTGTTATGAATCTGCAAATTTGTGAATTGTGTTTTTATTGTTACTGTGTTAACGATTTATATATAGAAATAAAATTTTATTAACTTTTAGAAATCATTTACTATTCAGGGGTTCATTTGTTTTTGTTTTTTTGTTTGTTTGTTTGGTAAGGTGAACAAACGATTGGTTTTTGGATATCTTACGTGGTATATTGGCTTGACTACCTAAAAAACGATTTGCGACAAACAGGTAATTGTACTTTGCCCTGTTGATTTATAATAGGTATTTAAGTGGCATTTTTATGGTTTTTGATTACGGGTCATTATGAAATTCTTTTTTTCTAAATCCACAAAAATACTCTCACAAAAAAATTGTGAGTTGAATAGTATCACCATAAATATTAAATATGGGTTTTTAACTTTGAACAATGTGCATGCTAAATCAACATGATTAGAAATATAAATGAAGGATCAAGATAAGTAATTGTCTGGGATAGACTTCGTTCTCTCAGCCTAATGATCTAGTGATATTCGGCCCAGTAAACAACATTATTTCCAAATCAACTATTGCTCTTTCTCAACCACACCTAATTTGATCATTTTCTCATACTTAAATCATTCCCTTCTCTTTATTACTAGTCTAAGTTTTGTCCATTTCCATGTACTCGTCAAAATGAATCATAACAACAAATTATCTTCATTTTTCAAATATTCTATCTATTTGATTGTGAACTCGGTTAGAACAATAACAATACTTTTTAGTAGGGGATAACTTAAGTTTTTCTTGGTCTTCAGCTTCCAAAACACATAGAGAAGATAAGAACTAAAAGGTGGAGACGCCTGAACCTCGCGTAAGAGTGGTTACATAACGATTATTTATGACTATTTAGATAGGATCTTAGTATGCTATCCGAAGCAAAGGCTGCGAGAAGTGTTGGGGCGGCAACGTTCGGGTAATGACATCGGGGAAGTTGCGGAGACCGGTGTTCGGGATTCAGTGGATCGTGCGAGAGCGGTACTTGGACGCGGGAGTCATGGTGTAAGGACGGAGACGTGCGAAGGTGGGAGCGATGTAGGGATGGTTAGGGATCATCTCAAAAACGTGATGGATGAACGTTTTTGATAGTTAGAAGTTCTCTTGGAATCAAACAAGATTGTAAGAGGAAGGGATTCAATCTTAGAACCAAATAAGAATTTTCGAATTCTTTTTCAAAGACAAAGGTTTTACGTTGATACTTGGCTGCCTCACAAAACCAGGTCTCGCCACTATTTATAGAAAAGAAACTACACTTTTACAAATACCCTAGATAAAAACAACAAAACAAGAAAACTAAAAAACAACACAACGTTATTCCCAAAGTAATAAAACCAAAGTAGCTTAGCGTAAGTGATTAATCTGCCTCGTTAAAAACCTTGGTTCGGACCTCCTTCCTTCCAAAACCTCCCGTAAGGAAAAGAGTACATAAGAACCACTTAGCTACTTAGTGATTATCACTTGGTTCTTCAAGTTTGAGAGTAGTCACATTGAATGTCTTCTTCCGCCTCCTCCTGATTGAGGCCAATGAAAGCATGGGCTTCCTTAGGCAATTCTCTAGCTCTAGCACGGGTGATCCTTCCATCCAGTTCCGCTCCTCCTTTTTCTAAGCTGGTCACGATCACATCATCCTCTTCCTCTTGAAAAGGATTTGTCCTCAAATCAGAAAAATTACAAATCCACAAAATTACCAACATATCTTGTTAAAACCTTATACCATAATTATGTGGTTTGATCTTTGTTAGTTTTATTTCAGTAAGTTATTGTGAGGTTTTATTTTTTATACTTCATAATTGTTTATCTCAGTGTTATTTAACCAAAATTTTAATCATATAATAATTATTTCAATTTAAATAATAAATATAATTAAAGAGCATACTTCATATGAAGTCTGCATCGTACATACTTCACATGATGTTTGCTTCGAAAGTAGACTTCACATGAAATTTGCTCTATACCCTAAACCTTAAACTCTAAAACACAAATCGAATAAATTGTATTTAATACGCTAATATCAAAATAAAAACTTAATCAAAGATTAAACATTCTTAATATACTTAAACTTTAACTCTTTTATTTAATTTTTCATTTTAAAAATCTCAAATTATAAATTCTCATGATTACCAACATATATTGTTAAAATCCTAAACTTAATTTTTTTGTTTGGTTATGAAAGACAAAATAATAATTTCACTACCCTAATGGAGTTTGTTTTGCATTTAATTTCAAAAGAGGTTAGTTTTTATATTTCAAATCAAAATTTGAAATCTTTTAGCAATTATCCCTTAAATCTGTATGTTATTTATAAAACTAAATGTATTTGGTTTGTATTACTTTTTTATTTCTTTCTGAGCAACCGCATAATTTAGATACATATAAATCGGACATAAAAGGCTTACACAGAATTGAGAGGTTTCTGATTTGCAGGTGAAACCACTGATCTTTTCCGATATTTCTTTTTCCTATCAATCTTCTTACTCTCAAGCTTTTATTCATTTTGTGCTTCTTACCATTCCCTGGCGTCTTTGATAGCTTTGATGCGTCTTTGATAGCTTTGATGGTGATATCCTCGGCTGAAAAATCGTTGATTAAAAAACCTATGATTTTTTGCTTTACGTAGGTTTCAAATGATCCATATGCTTGAGGTATAATTTTAAATATTTGGTTAAGAAATGGAATAATACTAACTACATCTTGAAAGGTTCTAAATCGGGCTGTGTTAACAATCTCAAACTGAGGAGATTCATGCTTAAAGCTTTATTAAACTAGATATTGTAGAAATGGAAAAAGATAAAACATGTCTGTTTTATTCGAATGTGAGATTTTTGCCGAAAACATCATCGTGAATGAAGCTGTAACTGCTAGAAGACTGCATATCTTCTTCAAAATTTGTGATAACATTAAGATTATTACAACAAATATAAATCTATTGCCAATAAGATAGTTTTTTGGTGACAATGTTGGCTTTGTCTAGATGATTTTTATAGTCATATTAATGTTATCTTTTCTTAGACATTTGTTCTTGTTTGCTCGAAAGTTTAATTTCTTTGTTAAAACAACTTTATTGTTATGAATAAACGATCACTAATCTTGTTTCACAAAAATAAACGTTTTATAGAGTATAACCTCTATAAATTAATATTCTATAAATTAATATACACTAATAACTTCTATAAAATAACATAAATTTATAATCCTAAACTGAAATTTTGGTTCAATTAATATTCAAATAAATTAATAATTTCTATAAATTAATTAAAAATATTATTTTAGTGTATTCTAGCATTATTAATTTATAAAAGTTCAAATGTAATTACAAATTAGACATGAAAGATAAATATATTTTACATATTTCCACGTCATTTGGTTTATTTACAATATAGGGAATATCCCATAATCTTTTGTTTTAAAGTTGCAACCACATCACTTTAATCCTTAAACATTTTTGTTCCCATGATAAATTTATTTCAGTGATTTAAACTTCCAAAGTAGAGGCTTGACGATCGGGGATGTAGGGTTTATCATTCCGATTTTTTTGGTAAGTTAGTAACAGATATGTTGTGTTTTGGAGATCTTTGAGTCGATTCTTCTGCTTCTGCGGGAAGTGAGAATTGATCTTAGTGAATGCTATTAGCTTTTTGTGTTTTTTTTCCAATTGATGTTAAGTGATGAAGTCATCTTTACTCGGTTGTTGGATTGGCTTCTCATCTTAAATGGTGAGAAAGGAAAGGGTCACGGATCGGATTCCCTTTGAAATTGAATTTTTAGAGTGGATCCGAAGATTAAAAACTTTGGTAATACTAATAAGTTGGAACCATATAGAGAGCTTACTGGGGAATGGAGTAGAACATTGTAATAACATTAACTTTACAATTTCTACCTCCGTGACGAACCAGGAAAGGCATTTTATAGATCGAATATTGGATCTCTTTGGTTTTGAAAATTGTCATCAAATTGAAAGTCGCCTGGGGGGGGGAGCAACTCACGTCCGGAGTGGCTAGATATTGTGCTAAGTTTGCATTGCCTAGGCTACAAAATCATTGGTGTAGATGCTGAGATAGGAATACTAGTTATTGCAAGATATGTACAGAATGATTACACAAGTAGTTGTACTCACACTGGCTTAATATGGTGGGCTCTCAAGTTGGAAGACTTTATTAAGCTGATTTCATGTTTTCTTGAAGGTATTCCTCGGAACCGTGGATTTCAGGAACCTTTGAAGGGCCGAGGATCCTTCATGTCAGAGGGGTCTAGAAGCACAGGAATGATTGAGTTGTCACTCCAAAGGAGCTCTAAGTTGATAATGAGTATAATGAGAAATCAAAGGATCAAGTGTAAGGTACGAAGATTATCAATACACTTAGACCAAATTGGTTCTTCGATTAGCTGTGAAATGGTTAACCTTTACTTTCTAAGGAAAAGTAACTCGGCAATAATAGATTCTATGTTGTTAGAATTACATGAAGTTCATTCTAGGGATTGGTATAGAGTTGGAGTCAAATTAGTTTTGATAAATCATGGATGGTTAAAACAGAAAACTGTGTAGGGTTTGATTGTAAACTTATTATGGAATTTTTGTGGGAAGGGGGAGGTCTCCATAAGGTGTATACTGATTCAAGACAAGACTTCACATGTGAAAAGCATTTCATGGGGTCTGTTTCGTCGATTCTGGATCAAAGGAGAGCCTATCAAACTAGTCAGTTTTGGGGTTTTTTTCTCGTTTGTGTTCATGGTGCTATATCTAGGTTTGTACTTATGACCTTTTGGATAGTAATAGTGATCTGTGATGGAGGAAAGCTGAGGTGCAAAGTACTTCTATTTGGATTCCCTAGTGTGTTTTTCCTGATTCAAAGGCTACTTAGGAATCCAGAAATGATCAAAGTAGAGATTGGTTTTACTATAATCATTGGCATAGATACTGAGATAGGAATACTAGTTATTGCAAGTTATGTACAGAATGGTTACACAAGTAGTTGTACTCACACTGGTTTAATTTGGTGGGCTTTTAAGTTGGAAGATTTTATTAAGCTGATCTCATGTTTTCTTGAAGGTATTCCTCGGAACCGTGGATTTCAGGAACCTTTGAAGGGCCGAGAATCCTTCATGTCAGAGGGGTCTAGAAGCAGAGGAATGGTTGAGTTTTCACTCCAAAGGAGCTCTAAGTTGATAATGAGTATAATGAGAAATCAAAGGATCGAGTGCAAGGTACGAAGATTATCAAAACACTTAGACCAAATTGGTTCCTCGATTAGCTGTGAAATGGTTAACCTTTACTTTCTAAGGAAAAGTAACTCGGCAATAATAGATTCTATGTTGTTAGAATTACATGAAGTTCATTCTAGGGATTGGTATAGAGTTGGAGTCAAATTAGTTTTGGATAAATCATGGATGGTTAAAATAGAAAACTGTGTAGGGTCTGTTTGTAGGCTTATTATGGAATTTTTGTGGGAAGGGGAAGGTCTCCATAAGGTGTATATTGCTTTAAGACAAGCCTTCACATGTGAAAAGCATTTCATGGGGTCTGTTTTGTCGATTCTGGATCAAAGGAGAGCTTATAAAACTAGTCAGTTTTGGTTTTTTTTTTCTCGTTTGTGTTCATGGTGCTATATCTAGGTTTGTACTTCTGACCTTTTGGATAGTAAAAGTGATCTGTAATAGTGACCCTAGTGTGTTTTTCTTGATTCAAAGGCTACTTAGGAATCCAGGAATGATCAAAGTAGAGATTGGATTTACTATGATAGTAAGAGGTTTCGGGAAAATATTCTGTGGAAACCGATTGGTGGATGATTTTTTGTTTATGATAAATTTGATGTCAAGTATAATGACGGGTTTTCACTGGTTGCTAGTGACAGGCGGATTAATTCTGTTTGCATGGCATTATTCCGGGAAGACGGTACGTAGATACCGTAAGCAAACTGCTTTACGGTGCTCCTTGGTCTACGAATCCTCAAAAGGTATTTTACCTCATTGTAATCTTTTCATGAGAAGGGGGGGGGGGGGGGTTGGAAAAGATTAAGTGGTTGGCAGAATTGGGCCACTAGGTTGACATGCTTAAGAGGCTCTGATGCATTAAAAAGTTATGGCCGACTGACTGAGTGTGAGAAAGTAGACCGTGGTTCACTAAATTTAGAAATATTGGGGAATCTAAATATATTAAATGCGTGTTTCCTTTGGTGTTTCTTTGAGACTATTCACAGTTGGCAGGAATATTATGTATTCATAGTTTCTTGCCAAATCTTTGTTATACAGAGGATTTTTCGGACTAGGTTAAAATCTGTGGAGGGGGTTACACCTCATATAGAAAACTATATAAAAGATTGGCCAGTAATTAGCAGCAGAATTCATTCTGTTTTCTGTCTTTCTTGCTGCTTCAATACGTTATTAATCCTTCTCTCTTATCATTTGTTTTTGAGAATGTCTCAGTCTGTTTTATTCGGAAAGGTGGTGAGGGGGCTTCTCCGATACCTCGAAGATCAAAATACCCAAGATCAACAATGCTGATCTCTTAGCTAGGAGCTCAAAGGTTCTCATGGGAAGATGCTTGAATCCACAAGTCCAGAATGTGGACACCTTCATATTTCGTATGCCTCAGTTTTGGGGATTGGTGGGTAAGGTTACTGGACTTAATTTGGGTCACGGCAGATTTCAATTTGAGTTTGATTCTGAGACAGATTTGCAAGGAGTGTTGAATTATGGCTCGACAAACTTCGATGGTTGGATGGTGTCTTACGTCCCTTGGAAAGCAATGGCGGATGCTGACTACCCCAACAACATCAGCCTTTGGATGCGGATTACAGGTCTGCCATTTGAATACAGAGTAGAGGAGGTATACAATCTAGTGGCGGGTTCAGTTGGTGAGATTATTCAGATCGACATGACTAAGGGTAAGGTGTTGATAAATTTACCTTGCTCTAAACCCTTAATTTTCTCCTCCATCATAGAATTTGAAGAAGGCAAGGAGTCGAAGGTAATGTTCGGTTACAAACGCCTAGAAGGATACTGTTCACTCTGTCACCGTATGACACATGCAGAAGATGTGTGCTATAAGGCTAAAAAAGAGGTACCTATCTTCCCTAGCTCATCTAAGAGTAAAAATCGATTAGCTGTTAGGAACCGAAGTTTCAAAGGGGTAGTATCAGGGGGAAAATCCTCAGTTGTGTCACATCCAAAAGGGTTGCAGCACTCACGTGTGGCAGAGGGAGCAAAACGCTCTTCCAGCTTGTCAACATTTTCAGATCGGAACCAAAACATCATTCATGGTGAAGAGGGAAAACCTTTGGGTATACCTTCAGCTAAGAAAGTTAGGAGGCCTTTGTTTCAGGAAGAAACTGAATCTTTAGCTCCCCTTACAAAGGAGGTATTAAGCCAAGAGCCACCAGAAAATCTGGATCAGGTTCAAGGTACATAATCATTAATTGGTAATATGCTTACTGTGAATGAGCTTCTGGATATTGATGTTGAGCAGGAAAGAATCCTGGAGAATGACCTTGATTCGCTGGCTTTGGAAGCTACTGTGGTGCAAGCGAGTGATTTAACCAAAGCAGAGATGGTGAATGCACATGAGGCTTTGGCCATTCGATTGCAGCAATGTAGAGAAAGCCGATTGCAGAAACCGCCAGTTGGTAAGCCTAAATCGCTCTCGAGACCAGCCACTACACTTAAGGGGATAAAGTGCAAAAAGATGTTAGCCTTAGCGGCAATATCTCCTCGTCCTTTAAGTCGCGAAATTAAGTTGCCTAATCCCACTTCATTGGAATCAGATGAAGACAAAATGGATCAGTGAAATGATGAGTCCAAAGAAAGGTTTGCTAGATCAGAGAAGTGGTCTTACTAGGGAAACTTGTTATGGTCGGATTGAAATGTTGTTTATTTTGCAGTTTATTTTGAAGTTGCTGAATTTTCTTCTTTTCATTACTTTATGTGTGGGGATCTTATTAGGCATGAGCCTATTAATAAAAGACAGTCGTGTTATTAGATTCTATTGGGCCTTTACTTTCCCTAATGGGCCGTTGCCTTATATTTGGATACTAGACTGTTTTTTATTTCCTGGGACTTATTGTAGAAGCTGTCCTCCAAAGAGATCTCAGGCGATATACTTGGGGGCTATATTGATTGATAGGTCGAGTGTCATACTCAATTTTAATCAAATTTTTTTATCATTCCCTACAATTAATTGGAAATGTCTTGGAACTATTCTACGGCATAAAAAAGGATTTATTATAAGTTCACGAAATCTATTGTTGAGAGATAGAATACTTGAATACATTCTGCCTTGCCGGGTTGCGGCTTTCTATAACTTGAGTTCTATAATGAACCAATCTCTAGATAGTCAAAGAGGTAGTATATGGGATGATGTCATTATCCTATTCCGCGAGCAATTAGGGTATGGTTAGGCATACATTATGTTGGAATTGCCAGGGCATAGACAATAAAATATCAATTAATTATTTGAGAGATCTTTGAAAAAAATATAGGTCGGAATTTTTATTCCTATCAGAGACTAAAAAAAAATTATCTTTGTCTTGAGAAAATTCAATTACATCTGGGCTATGAGTTATAAACCACAGTTGAACCGTCAGGTTCCAGTGGGGGATTGGCGCTTTTTTACTCGAATTTATATAATGTATCTATTAACCATAAAGATACTAATATGATAGATATTTCTTTAGACATTCACGGAACTCGGTCAGCAATTACTTTTTTCTACGGTGAACCGGTTCAAAATAAGAGAGATTACGTCTGGGAAAGGCTAACTCGAATGGGCATTATCAGGAATTTACCTTGGTTAATCATAGGGAATTTTAATGAATTAACTGGGAATCATGAGAAACTAGGTGGTTCGTTACGACGTTCAAGTACGTTTACACAATTCAACCAAATGCTACGGGCCTGTAATTTGCTAGGATTTCCCAACTAGGAAACTGGTGGTCCTGGCGAGGTGTCCGACATAATGGTATAGTCCGGTGTGTCCTAGACAAAGCCTATGGGAACAGCGAATGGCATGATCTGGTACCTCGGTCTGATTTGGAATACTTGGATATGATAGGATCAGACCATCGGCCAATTTTAGGTCGCTTTAGGGGTCCAGACCATTTTAAAAAAAAACAATTTATTTTTGATAAAAGGTGGATCTACAAACCAAGTTTCAATGATATAATTACAAAAAGCTGGACAGGTTCTCCGAGTCGTAGTCAACTATCGTTCATGGGAAAAATACAATATTACCGTAAGAAAATCTCTCATTGGCGGAAAAAATCTTTCCCTAATGAAAATAATAAAATCAAGGAACTTAAGAAGGCGATAGAGGAACACAAGAGTAGCAATATTATTGATACTGTAGCTCCGCAAGAGGCAAATAAGAGGCTTTATCAGGCTTATACTGAGGAGGAATTGTACTGGAAGCAGAAGAGTCAGATTAAATGGCTCCGCGAAGGGGATGAAAATACTCGGTTTTTCCATGCTTCGACTAAACAACGTCGAGCGAGAAATCGTATAGTGGGTTTATTGAACAAGGACGATGTATGGCTAACAAAAGAGGCATATATAAATTCTGAAGCATCGACTTATTTTGCAGACTTGTTTTAAGTAATGGTACAACTAGTTATCCTCTTGATACCCTGGACCCCATAGTTACGGAAACAGAAAATCAGAGGTTGGTTCAACGGGCGACTGAAGAGGAGGTTAAGTTTGCTCTGTTTGCGATGGACCCTGGTAAATCTCCAGGGCCGGACGGCATGACAGCTCTTTTCTACCAGACGGCATGGCAAACGATAAAGGGTGACCTAGTTATCTTAGTAAATAATTTTTTGGAACAAGGGTTTTTCGAAAGAGGTTTAAATCAGACAAATATCTGTTTAATACCTAAGACTTCCCGACCAACTAGAATGGTAGAATTTAGGCCCATTAGTCTCTGTAATGTGGGCTATAAGATAATTTCCAAAGTGTTGAGTCTACGCCTCAAGAAATCATTACCAAAATTGATTAGTGAGACACAATCTGCATTTATGTCTGGGCGTCTTATATCTGATAATATTTTAATTGCACAAGAGATGTTCCATAGTCTTCGGACAAATAAGGCAGTTAGAGGGAAATTTATGGCCATTAAAACAGATATGAGTAAAGCTTATGATCAAGTCGAATGGGACTTTATCAAAACTTTGCTACGTAAATTGGGTTTCTGTGAGAAATGGATACGTTGTATAATGTATTGTATTACGAGCGTGGAATATGCTGTTATTTTAAATGGATCTCCTAAGGGTAGAGTCTTGCCACATAGAGGACTTCGTCAAGGGGACCCATTATCTCCATATCTTTTCCTACTATGCACAGAGGTCCTTATATCTAAACTAAAACAGGCCGAAGTTGGGGGACTAATCACGGGTATATCAATTGCCCGGACGATACTCTATTCTTTTGAAAGGCCTTAAATATTGAAGCTCTGATTATACTAAAAATACTCAAGGAGTATGAGAGGGTGTCAGGTCGACAGATAAATTTTGCCAAATCTTCCATTTAGTTCGGTCATGCTGTACCAGATTCACATAGGATAGAGATACAACAGAGCCTAGGGATCTCTAAAATTGGGGGAATGAGATCCTATTTAGGTATCCCGGAGGATATGAGTGGGTCAAAAACGAAATTTTTTGCATTTGTACAGGAGAAACTACAAGAACGAGTAAATAGTTGGTCCTCGAAATTTCTCTCCAAAATGGGGAAAGAAATTTTGATAAAATCGGTTCTTACGGCTCTGCCCACTTATGTTATGTCTTGTTATAGACTACCTCAAGGGGTGGTAAGTAAGTTGAATTCGGCAATTGCTAAATTTTAGTGGTCCAATAACCAAACTTCAAAAGGTATTCACTGGAAAAAATGGCAAAAACTATGTTTACCGAAATCAGATGGAGGATTAGGCTTCCGTACTTTAGAAATCTTCAACTCGGCACTGCTGGCTAAACAACTTTGGAGACTACTTGACACACCTGCTTCTCTCTTGGCGAGAGTACTAAAAGGAAGATATTACCATAACGACTGCCCTCTTACGGCAAACTCAGTTGTTTCCCCTTCATATAGATGGAGAAGCTTAATCTCCGCTCGACCTCTACTCCTCAAAGGACTTATTAAGAGAACTGGAGATGGTAAGACGATTAGAATATGGAAGGATCCATGGATCCCATATATTGTACCGCGTCCAGCTAAAGATCTCAGTTTCGTGTTATTTCCTGATATAACGGTAGATAACTTTATTGATCACAGTACATACTCATGGAAAGAAGTGTTGATAAATCAATATTTCGATCCTGTGGATGCAAAATTAATCCTGGGTATGCCAATTCCACGATCAAATAAATCAGACCACTGGGGTTGGCACTATGATATGACAGGGAAATTTTCTGTCAAATCGGGGTATCGTGTCAAAGCGGATTATGCTTCTACAACCCACCAAAACTTAGGTCCAAATCTTCAGGAATTTTTTCGAAGAATTTGGACTTTGGTTTGGATTGTCCTCCTAAAATTAAACATTTTCTCTGGCAAATAGTTCATGGATGTGTTGCCGTTAAAAATAATTTGGCTAATCGCGGTATCCCATGTGACAACTGTTGTTCACGGTGCGGATCTGAAAATGAAACCATAAACCATGCTATTTTTGAGTGTCCTCCAGCCCTTCAAACTTGGGCATTATCAGAGATTCCGTCAGCGCCTAGGCAATTCCCGTCAGAATCTATTTGGGCAAATTTGGATCATTTATTCAGGTATGGACCGACTAATGATGACAGTAGGACATATCCATGGATAATTTGGGGCCTTTGGAAGGAAATAAATGCACATTGTTTTTCCAATAAGGCATCTGATCCCCGACGTATAATCCTTCAAGCTATAGCGGACTACAAGGAATGGTCGGGGGCTAGAAAATTTGAGCAGGGTACTAACTCCTTTATCAGAGAGAGTCAAGTCTTGCCAAAGTCCCCTTTTGTGTTTCCATCCACAACTGATCATAAGTTCACGGGCTATAAATGTTTTGTGGACGCATCCTGGAAGAATACAGACAACA
Source organism: Lepidium sativum (assembly GCA_023374145.1). Taxonomy (NCBI): domain Eukaryota; kingdom Viridiplantae; phylum Streptophyta; class Magnoliopsida; order Brassicales; family Brassicaceae; genus Lepidium; species Lepidium sativum. The sequence continues at coordinate 97,999 of JAKUCM010003040.1, forward strand.
TCACTGGTTTCGGTTGGTTCTGTTTTCCAGACTCGGTGGAAGGATGTCTTATGGGGGATCGCGGAGTCCATCGGCGCCTCTCAGCTTTACATTCAGAGGTGAAAGCAGTCTTATGGGCGATGAAATCTCTAGCAGAAAAACATATCACGGAGGTGGAGGTCTTTACGGACTGTGAGACGGTACAAAAGATCTTATATCATCCAGAGGATTGGCCGGCTTTTTCCTCCTTCCAGGAGATTTTTTGTAAGCTAAGCTCTGTTTTCATTAGGTTCTCCTTATCTGTAGTTCCGAGACTCTTGAATCATAAGGCGGATTGTCTTGCTCGTTCAGCAAGACGAGAAGCGTGTGATTCTTTGAAACTTTCGTAATATATAGCATAATAGCCGTTGACAAAAAAAAAAAAAAAAACTTCCAAAGTAATATTTTTGTTTGTAAGACCACCTCCATTGGGGTCTCTTGAGGTGGTCTCTTAGCCTTTTAAGTGATTAAAATTAAAGAAAAAAATTAAAAATTGTAGGAATCGGTTCTTAAACGAGAACCTTAAGGAATTTTAAGAACCGGACACGTGTCGGCTTCGGATTGGCTGAACAATTTTTACAGATCTTGCGTATCATCTTTCTTTAAGAAACCGATTCCTCTTTGCGTTCAAGCAAAGTTGAAGTTACCCTAAGAAGATGAGACGGACCTCGGCGAGTGGTCTTTCATGGTGTCATCTTCTACTCTTCGCTTCGATTTGTCTTCACTTCGTCTTAGGTTCATCTTCATCAGATCCGTGATTTGTATTTTCATAAACCTGATTATTCTTTCATGTCTGTTTGCTAGGATCATTAGATTCACTGCGATTTCATAATTAGGTCTTCAATCGGCGAAATTTATGTCGAATTAGCTGGCTACTATTGTGGATTTTTGTTTCAATCATTACATAGAGTTTTTTTTTGATTTTCTGTTCCTATGATTTTAAAGTTGAAGATTTTTTGCTCTCAATTGTTTCCTCTGTTACGTAGTTATTGGCAATTTAGACTATTAAGTAATTTCATGTTTAAGATTTTGGTGAAACTGCAAATCCCAGCAACCAATTTGTGCGTTTCGTGATTTCATTGAACAATGCTTGTTTATAGATTATACTGGATTTTTTTTAATGTTTTTTATGACTACAGTTATGGTATTTGAGTAATCATCATCAGAAATGTTTAAGATTGATGCTTGTATATGAATAATGAGCCTGTTCTTCCTATTTTGAAGCCTTTTTCTATGATTAAAGAGTTCAAAATGATTGCCATGGCTTAACAATAAATACTTATTCTGATGAATTATGTTAATGCTTGTAGCTATTGATCACATTCACTGCTTATTAAGATGTGTTGGTGGAGATTGGAAACAAATTTTATAAGCTTATTCTGTGTTTTTGAAGATAGATTTTTGTAGCTACAGGGCTAATGATAATCTCTGGACAAACTTTTATGCTTAAGCTAATTCTGTTTGATCTTAACATAGAACTGTTAGCAGCTGTGTTTGTTGATCTCTGTCAAATGTGTTTGTTATAGTCTGTTTGTTGATCTCTATCAAATGCATGGAAATGTGTTTGTTGTATTCTGTTAGTATCCACTCATTTTTGTTCATATGCAGTCCGACTGTAAAGTCTGTAATCCAAGGATTTCTTCAATCATTCCTTGAGAAATCACCAACCGAGTAAGTACTTGAAGATGTTCAAACCGAGTAATTACTTGTATTTCATCTGAAAAACACATTCTTGGTTAAAACAGAACAAGACAGGCAGCAAGCAATAGATCCAGGTCATTTGGACTTTGCAATCCTCTTGTACCAACCAAGAGAACTGCTCAAGGCACAAGCTGATATAAATCAAAAGCTTGTAGCTCTACTGCAGCCACACCTGTAGCCAACAAGCACACTCGCTCTCCTAGCTTAATGTAGTGTGCTCTGTTTCGTCTCTTATGGTTGCTGTTAAGACTATTCAAACATTTTGTTTCATGATTTAGTAAAGATGGAATGTGTATTGGTGTGTATTGTTTCATGATTTAATAAAGATGGAATGTGTATTGTTTCTGAATACTAGTGCTAATTCTTGTTGCAATGGTTTGGTCTTATGGCAACAAGATTTTTTTAAGAACCCATATAAAGGCTAACCATTGGAGCACCAAAATTTAAAAAAATTGTGGGGGGTTCTTAATTTCATTAATTTGATTATTTATAATAAAAAAATGCTTAAGAACCCTTCATTAAGAATTCATTGTTGTGGATGCTCTAAGTTCACAAACAAATTTCAAAAAGATAATAATTTTCTAGAACAATTATTTTCCTATAATAAATATTAAGTTTTAATTTGGAATAAAATTTTAGTTTAATTTCAAATGATAAGTATTCTCAAAACAGAAAAGGTTGTACTTCTAAAGATTAAATCTCATTACTTATAAAAATTTGATTAATGAGGTGGTCAATTGTCAAATCAAAATTGATAACAAAGAAAAGTTGGGGTTAAACTAACTTAGCCCAACAAGCCATTAAATTTTGTGAGAGTGTATTCTATTTGGCCCATCTCTTTTTAATTTCTATTGTTGCTTTTACCACGATAATGCTTCGTCTTCCTCACCAAGCCAATTCTCAATCTCCATCGCCAATCATTTCCAGTTCCCAGCTGCAGCAAATCAGAGTTACACTTCCGATCTTCATTAACAAAGATCCCATCTTTGTATTATACGTTTCCAACGCGATTCCGAATGTATTGATTTCAGAATCGCGATTCGGATTTAGTCACGCTAAGCTTTGACTCTCTCCTTTCTTTCGAGTTTCTTCTGTCTTTGAGAGTATAATCGATAAAGGAAGAAACATTGCTTAATCATCCTTTCTCGTCTGGTAATAATCATTTCCTGAATTGAAAATGTTTATTTTTGCCTTTAATCTCGTCGTTTCGTGGTGGTTAGGTTAGATGTATTTGGTTTTTTGTTGGCGTTTGTTCATGTTATGTTCTGGGTTTCTCGTTTTTTTACTAATTTCGGTTGTTCATCTTCTCATAACTCCATGTTTTCTGGTGATGATTCTTAATTAAGAAACTACTCTATACGATCCGGATCTTAACTAGGTTTATTTCAGCTCATTGCGTGGTATTTACCTGAATTACAAACAAAAAGTTGGGAAATTGTTCATATATCCTCGCAGTTGCAATCCAGTTTCCGCAAAGAGATTACTCCATGGATTTATGTGTGTTTAAGTATTTAAGATAGTCATTTGTTTTGCCTTCATTGGCTTCATGAATCTGCATACTGTGTAGCTCCACTAGCCTTTAAGTCTGTTGTTTTCTTAGCATTTGTGCTTCTGATTTTAACATTGTATTGAATACCCAAGATTTGCTCCATTTTAATATATATTTTTACCTATCAGTCCATCAGAGTTTCTATCTTACTGTATAAGAGATATGTCTGGTGATAACTTCAACCGATCATTGTTTGCTTTCAGTAACTGATCAAAGATGGGAAGTCAGGAAAATGTGAAACATCTAGAGGAGTGCACTGTTTCCAAGTCAGCTTCTTACTTTATGCATCTATTCAGTTTGATTGTTAGCTAATCATTAGAAACAGTAAAGAATACAGTTTCAGTGTTTGTTTCTCAACTCTATTATCGATTCTGATGGTCTGGGAATCATAGCTTTATCATTGAGTCAGTAGTTATGTAGTCACTCTTAGTCATCTTCCTTATGTTCACACCATTATGCTTTATCCACGACATTGGTTTGATTTGGAAAAAAGTAACCTTAGCATCCAGTATTGGTATCAGTATCTTGTATCTTCTCGTGTATAAACGTGGTTGTTGTTGTGCTTGGAGTTAAAACATCCTAAAGTATGAAAGTTTTTGACTTTTTGTTTGGGTGCAGTGCATTAGGAACATGGGTATTCTCAGTCCTAGGCGCATTGGTCGCAATCCCAGTGGGTATCAAACGCAAGTCTCTAGGTCCACTTGTGTTCTTTGGCACAACCGGAACAATGGTTGACATCATCGTTGGTGTGACTCAATGCGAGAGAGAACACGCAGAACACCAAATGAAGTTACTCCAAGACTCTCAAAATGCTACGACAACTGACACAGAAACCGAGGATTCTAAAATGTCTTAATGATCTTACAAGTTTCTCAATAAGGCTTCTAATGTACCATTGATACTATTTACAAGTTCAACATGTTTCAAGATACTGTGATTGTTCTATGTTGTCTTGCGAGAACAAAAATGCAGAGTTTTAACTTCTTTTTTAAAAATCATTTTTTTTGAACTCAATTATTCAGATGACAATGTACAAATCAAAATTGAGTTTTACTATACGGGTGTCAATGGTGTTTGTTGGAATATTATTTTATAGTTTTTGGGTTTCAAAATAATTGTTTGAGTGTCAATTGAAATGGGGATAATGGACATATGAGATTGAACTTGTTTTAATGAAAAAAACATGTCCTTTGTCCTGCATTAAATTTGAATTATTTTTGAGTTGTCTATATTAAGACATACTTATGTCATTGTTCAAAAGGTTAACATTATGAAATTGAGTAACGATGGAAATACTACCCATGCGTCGCCGTGCCGAACCGGTCTTGAATCTTGGATTTTAATAATCGACCCCAAAAAAATTCTGCGCGCGTTTAATTCTTTAGTGTTCGTCGGTTCAATAAGTCGTAAAATTTGATCGCTCTCTCTTTGATCATGATTCAAATTAAAAACCCAAGAACAAGCTTCACTACCATTATTGTTTTGTTGAAATTGAAAAAATTGCTGACTTTATCCATCAGATATAGATATGAGTGTTCGATAATGTATCAATCGTCGCCAAATTTTGTTGTTTTGGTTTAATTTCTGTGAGAAGAACTGAGTCGAGTAAAAGAAGAAAACAATGATGAGTTTCGTTTGTTTTTTTACTTTTTTTTAACAAACAAAACGAAATTGTTTGCTTTGATTAACCCTGTAAAATATCGATGACAAGTGACCAAGTGGTGTAGTCACTTTACAAATCCTCAAGGCATTAGGGATCGAACCCCCTAACTGCAACAATAGGAGTAGATTTAAAAGTCAGTAGACTAGTTGAAAAAAAAAATTAACCCTGCAAAATTAAACCGATAATAAAATACACTAAAATCATTTCTGAAATTTTATTGCAAGTGTGTTAATATGGTCAACAAAAATATTCATGATTTAATATGAAGTTTAAAAAAGTTTTGGCTTATTTTTCTTTGTTTTGTAAGTCAAATCATTGAACAAATCAACATTATTTTACCCCTAAATACAAAATTAAACTGCTAACAAAACGTCAAGTAAACGTTTTTGAAATTCAAATATAGGTGTATTACTATGGGTTATAAGGAAAGGTGATGATTTAGTACGGAGTTTTCAAAAATTGTGTGGCAAAAAATAATTACTTAAAATTTACATAATTTTTCGTTAGAAGAAAAAAGTATAGGAAGAAAAATTCGCCGGCCCTTTATAAAATAGACAAATAGTTACAGATTTTTTTTTTGAAAATAAAAATCATGCAATTTAATTATACATTCACTTGAGTTTAGTAATAAAAATTATGCCAGGACTATTTGTATAAAGTGTAATTTTATTAAGTTTAAAATATTAAATAATACGCTAAGAAATATATAGTTTAGTTGGATTAATCCTGATTTAATTAAGCACCAAACAGTAAGTTTGAATCCCACTATACTCAAATTAAGAATTTAGACTATGGATTGAAATTATTGATTTTATAGTTATTTGTTGACAAAAATAAAAATACTAAATAATACTTAGGTTGTAAACATATATAAAACCTTTTTTCATTATGACTTATATAGCATAATTTTAGCTTTCTAATTTTGTAATACCAAAAATACTTCCTGTGGATTTTAATATATTATGTTAATTTTTGTTTTCTATTAATATTTTTCAGATTCTTCTAATCTACAAATTAAACAAAATTAAAAAATCATTAAAAATTTTTTAGATAATCATTAAAAATCTGAATTTCTATACTCTTATTTATAAGTGATTGTATTTTTATTTAAAAATAACTTTTTTTTTGCTGCGAATTACTTCTATTTAGGTTTGTTGAAGTGATATTTTTGTTGTTTTGGGAATCACGTAAGACTTTATTCATAACTTATGTGAATACTGAAAGTTTACTGTTAGATCTAGTGAAACAAATCTAGTGTTACATATTCCCCTGATTTTTGTTTTGTTTGTTAACCCTTTCTCTTATTTCACGTCGCTCCGTTTATGCTGAACGACCAAATTTTTATACTATTTAGTCATCAGCGAGAGAACAATGTAAGTAATTTTAATCTAACTATATGAAAAGTATGTAAATGACTCACTAAAATTCAGTCGCTGTGATCGTTTTAATTGTCACCATATTTTTAGTGACATCGGTACTTCCGCGTATCTAGTCGCATCGATCACTATTAGTCTTCTCTACTATTTATCTTTTTTGTAATGTCTAACTTTTGGTCGCTCAACGACAAGATGAAGAACAAGCCCATTATAAAATTTTATCTTTTTTGGCACCTGCATCAGTCCTACGGTCGAAAGCGGACGGTATTGATATGTGTGCAATTTATGAAGGATAAATTCGGTTTAATCTTAGTTTGTTTTGGTTTACATTTCATTCAGTTATGCTCTAAGACTTAGTTTTATTGTGTTAGCACTGAGTATTAGAATATGTGATCGCTAAATTAGTTGCTTTCGTTGAGTGTGTAAGGTCTTTACAAGACTATTTTTAATTTTAGTATAATACAGAGAAGTATTCAAACATTAGTTTTGGTTTCAAAGCTTTAACACTTTAAAACAATGGTATCAGAGCTTGTCACGAGTCTGAGAAAAAATGGGTGATAAGGATGTGTAAATTATTCCAAAGTTTGATGGAGATTATGAGCATTAGACCATGCTCATGGAGAACATAATCGGATAAAAGGAGTGGTGGGATCTCTCATAGAAAATGAGATAAGGAGACCAGAGAGAAATGTGATCTTGACAAGACCACAGAGAACAGAGCTGGAGTAGAGGACTATCATTGATCATAAAGTAAAAAATTATTTTTTTGCTTCCATAGAAAAGATCATTCTCAAGAAAATTGCCCAGAAGGAGAAAACAAAAGATTTGTGGGAATCAATGAAACAAAAGTTTCAAGGGAATGAGAGAGTTCAAAGTGCAATGTTGCGGAACCTACGCAGAGAGTTTGAGGTGTTTGAGATGAGGATGAGAGAAACAATCACTGATTACTTCTCTAGAGTGATGGATGTTGCTAATAATATGAGGAACTATGGAGATAATCTACCAGATCCTAAGGTTGTGAAGAAGATTCTGCGAACTCTTGTGGAGAAGTTCACATATGTTGTGTGTGCGATTGAGGAGTCCAATGACATTCAAAATCTGACTGTGGACAGTCTACACAACTCAATGATGGTGCACAAGCTTAATTTGAACAAACATGTGGGAGAAGAACATGCTCTGAAAGAAGGCCAATGGAGGTGTAGCAGTGGCAGAGACATATGAATCTTATCAAACAGAGGAAACTGTTGGTGTTCCTCCTAGTGAGGAAACCTTGGGTTTGGTTATAAGAACTAAACTTGAGCCTTAATTATGTTAATCATTAATCACTAATGGGTTTGTGTTGGAGTGTACACATATAAAAGCACTCTAGGTTAAATGAAGTTGAAGTGTGAGAACAAACTAAGAAAAAGAGAGAAAAAGAAGAGGTGAAAAGTCTGCTTTGTCGGATCTGTTTCAAGGCAGTGTTTGAACCTTCAAACGTGTTCTGATCTGAGTGCAATTTTGTGGGAAGATTCATGGCTCTGAGATCCAATGGTAAAATTCTGGTTTCAACTGCTTGATTGTCATATATTTGGGGTTTAGCGTGGTTGTTCGCTCTGTGGCGATTTTCAGATTTTTGCAGGTGTAGTATTGGTGTTTGGGAAATCCAGCGGTGAGATCATTTCTGATTAAGCTGAAATTTGGCAGAACTGTTGTTGACTCGTTTATTTAGGGTTTGTACGGTGGAGATCTAATTTGGTGGCCGAAATCCTAGTAAATCTAGATTCGTTTGTGATTGTATATTTCTAGGCTCTTGTATTGCCCTCTTGCTGAAGTTTGTTGCATTAGAGATTGCTCTTTGTAGCATTAGTCTTTGTATTTGTTCTTTTGAAGAAGTGTAAGAAACTTTATTCCTCCTTTGTGTGGTTGTTTCCCAACAAAGTGGTATAAGAGCTTGTTGGTTTGAGAGCTTTGGATTTGATAACTTTGGCTTATTAGTTTGCTTGTGTGAAGGATGGAGTATATGGGCAGAATGATTAGCTTGAATGGTGCTGATTATCATGTATGAAAAGACAAGATGTAAGATCTTCTTTATGTCAAGGTATTTCATATACCAATTTTTCAGGAGAGGAAACCTGATGATAAAAAGGAAGATGATTGGAAGTTGCTGCATCGCCAAGTGTGTGGTTTGATAAGGTAGTGAATAAATGATAATGTGTTGCATCATATTGAAAATAAGACTAATGCTCGCTCTTTGTGGTTGAAGTTGGAGCAATTGTATGTTCGCAAGACTGGGAATAACAAGATGTACATGATTAAGAAGTTGATTGAGTTGAGGTACATAGAGGGAACTCCGATGATGGATCACTTAAATGAGTTTCAGGGGTTGCTAAATAAGCTATCCGACATGGGTATCAAGTTTGAAGATGAGATTCACGGTTTATGGCTTCTTGGTACATTACTAGATTCTTGGGAGGTATTCAGAACGCTCTTTGTAAGTCTGTATCAGAAGGTGCTTTGATGGATGTGGTAAAAAATAGTATCTTAAATGAGGAGACTAGAAGGCCGTCAAATCCTAGTGTTCGCGTTCAGATGTTCTGGTAACTCAGTCGAGGGGGAGAAATTTACATAGAGAGTCCAAGAGAGACAAGAGTAGGAGCAAAAAAAAGTCAAACAGTTTTGCGTATATTGAGTGCCATTACTGTTATAAGAAGGGGCACTTAAAGAAAGATTGCTGGAAAATGAAAAATGACAACAATCAAGGGAAAAGTCAAGAAGATGCTAAAGATAGGGTGTCTGTCACTGAAGATGAGTTTCTTATTATTCTTGAGAATGATGCCATTAACGTTGCAAATGAAGGTACCAGTTGGGTAGTTGATACTGGAGCTACTACTCATGCTACATCACGTAGGGATTTGTTTTCTGCTTATACTCCAGGTAGTTATGGCTCTGTGAAGATGAGAAATGATGGTGTGTCTAAGGTTTTTGGCGTTGGTGATATTTGCTTGGAAACTAGTTTTGGTACTAGACTTGTGCTTAAGGCTGTTAAGCATGTCCCAAATGTTCGATTAAGCTTGATATATACACGAAGACTTGATGATGAGGTTCCTGTAGTTTATTCGGTGGTGGTAAATCAAAGCTTTTACGTGGTTATATGATTGTGGCTTGAGGTGTTAAGTCTTCATATTTTTATTGGATGTAGGCTAAGGTCTCCAAAGACATGATAAATGTAGTGGAGAATGATGAAGTCATGGAGTTGTGGCATAAAAGACTCAGTCACTTGAATGAGAAGGGATTGAATGTGTTGTCTAAGAAGGAGTATATTCCAGGAATTTCTGGTTCACACTTGCAGAAGTATGCACATTGTTTAGCAGGTAAACAACACATTGCCTCGTTCAAGTCTTCTACACCTTCTAGAAAATCTAAGATACATAATTTGGTACATTCAAATGTGTGTGCTCCAATGAAGACAAAATCTCTTGGTGGTGCATCTTGTCACGTTCATTGATGATCATTCTAGGAAGTTGTGGGTTTTCACTATGAAGACCAAGGTTCAAATTTCGGGATACTTCAAACATTTTGTGGCCTTAGTTGAGAGGCAAAACAAGAAAGAAGTTGAATTGTATCCGCAATGATAATGGTGGAGAGAATTGGACCATTTGATGTCTTTTGCAGGGATCATGATATTAGACATGAGAAGACGCCACCGAAGACTCCACAGTTGAAGGGGTTGACTGAGAGGATGAACATAACGATTGTCGAGAGAGTTAGATGTTTGATTTCATAGTCAGGTTTGACAATAACTTTATGAGGTGAGGCTTTGAGCATAGTTGCTCATGTGCTAAATCGATCACCGAGTGCTCTGTTGGAATGTGACGTTCCAAAAAGGGTTTAAACTAGTAAGGGTGTTTCTTATGGTCATTTGAAGGTCTTTGAGTGCAAGGCATTTGTGCACATTCCCAAAGATGAGAGGTCTAAGATTAAGATGAAGTCACGACAATGTGTGTTCATTGGTTATGGTCATGAGGATGAGTTTAAATACAAATTTTATGATCTCGTTAAGAAGAAACTCATTCGGAGCAGAGATGTCATGTTCAATGAAAATCAGACGATTAAGGACATTGATAAGTCTGAAAAACCAACTAAGAGAGATGAGGGTCTGTAAAAAAGGCAAAGAGGATTTGGTATGTTGCTTGAAGAAAAGTCTCTATGGTTTAAAACATGCACCAAGACAATGGTATCAGAAGTTTGAGTCAGTTATCGGGGAGCATGGATATAAGAAGACAACTTATGATCATTTTATATTTGTGAAAAATTTTGGTGAAGATGATTTTATCGTCTACTTACTATATGTTGATGATATGTTGTTTATTGGCAAGAACATGAGCAGGATTCATAAACTAAATAATCAGCTTAGCAAGTCCTTTGCCATGAAAGATTTAGGTCTAGCAAACAAATTCTTGGAATAAGAATTGTTCGAGTTAGAGGTGAGAGGCTGATTCACTTATCTCAGGAAAAGTACATTGAGGAGGTACCTCAAAGGTTTATGATGGATAAGTCTAAAGGTGTTAGCAGTCTTCTTGCTACTCAAAGAAGGAGTATATGGCAAGCGTTCCATATGCGTCTACAGTTGGTAGCTTGATGTATGCCATAGTTTGTACAAGACCAGATATAGCTCATGCTGTTGGAACAGTTAGTCGTTTTCTTTCCAATCCTGGAGTAGAACTCTGGAATGAAATAAAGTGGCTTTTGAGATATCTTCGAGGAACTTCTGAGTTAAAACTTACCTTTGGTGGTGATAAGCCTTTCCTTATGAGTTACACTGATGCATATATGTCTGGAGATATTGATTTAAGGAAGTCTACTACAGATTACTTGGTAAAATTTGCACGGGGAGCTACATCGTGGCAGTCAAGGTTGCAAAAGTGTGTTGCACTTTTGACCACTGAAACTTAATTTATAGCCGTAACAAAAGCTTGTAAGTTATGGATGAAGAGTTATCTCGATGAGCTTGGTTTCAATCTAGATAAGTATGTGGAGCTTTGTGACAATCAAAGTGCAATTTATTTTAGAAAGAATCCTACATTTCATTCGCGTTCAAAGCACATTGATAGGATGTATTATTGGATACGCGATGTGGTTGCTTCAAAGGAAATGGAACCTAAAGAGGTTCATACGAATGATAATAGAGCTGATATGTTGATGAAGTCAGTGTCAAGATGGAAGTTTGAAGTTTGTTGAGGGATAACCGGAATGGCGATTTCCTCCACCTAGTCGAATGGGGAGTTTGTTGGTGTTCCTCCTAATGAAAAAACTTTGGATTTGGTTATAAGAACCAAACTTGGTCCTTAATTGTGCTAATTAATAATGGACTTGTGTTGAAGTATACACATATAAAAGCACTTTAGCTTAAATGAAATTGAAGTGAGAGAACAAACTAAGAAAAAGAGAGAAAAAGAAGAGGTGAAAAGTCTTCTTTGTCGGGTCTGTATCAAGGCAGTGTTTGAATTTCAAACGTGTTCTGATCTAGGTGAAATTTTTTGGGAAGCTTCATGGCTCTGAGATCCAAATATTCTGGTTTCAATGGCTTGTTTGTCATATATTTGGGGTTTAGCGTGGCTGTTCACTCTGTGGCGATATTCAGATTTTTGCAGGTGTTGTATTGATGTTTGGAAAATCCAGGGTTGAGATTGTTTCTGATAAAGCTGAAATTTGGCAGAAGTGTTGTTGACTCGTTTATCTAGGGTTTTTACGATGGAGATCTAATTTGGTGGCCGGAATCCTAGTAAATCTAGATTCGTTCGTGACTGTATATTTCTAGGCTCTTGTATTGCTTTCTTGCTGAAGTTTGTTGCATTAGAGATTGCTCTTTGTAGCATTAGTCTCTGTATTTGTTCTTTGGAACATGTAGGACGTGGTTGTAACTCAAATACATTGGTGATAGTGGATTTTTGAGTGGACTACTATCCAGTGGTTTTTCCTTCTCACATCGAGAAGGTTTTCCATGTTAAAATTGCTTGTCTCATTTACTTTCTGTTTTGAGTGGCTGCTATTCTTGCTTGAATATATTCTCCTAACAGGTTCATACAAGTATGAGAAACTCTATTGCGCTGCGCCTTTGTATGATTGTTTTCAAACAATTACCAAGGAAGAAGATGTGGTAGTCGCAACAAAGCTTTGATAGAATGCTTTAAATATCGCAAGTTGGGGCATCACAAGTCTGAGTGTCCAATGTGGGATAGAGAAGCTAATTATGCAGAGATGGAGGAAAATGTGGTGTTATGGCTAAGGTTGATCTGATTAAAGGTGGAGAAGAGCATGTGTGATTTCTTGATTCGGGCCGCATCAAGCACATGTATGGTACACATGATTGGTTTATTGATTTCGATAGCAATTTCAAGCAGAAAGTTATATTGGGAGATGATCGAAGAATGATGGTAGAAGGAAAAAGAAGTTCGAGTATGGAGATCAATTGAATCATACATGTGATTAGATATGTATACTTTGTGTACCAGATCTAAAAAACAATCTGTTCAGTGTTGGACAACTGCAACAGAAGAAGATGAGAGTGATTATTGAAGATGATGTGTGTGAAATCTGGAACAAGGAGTAGAAGAAAATGATAATTGATGTGTATGCATTTTAACGCTTTTAGGGGCGTCATCTAGCAAATTTTGCTTTCATATTTACAATATCATCATCATTTTAAGGTCTTTTAAGTTCATTATGCGTATTTGGTGTCAAGCATTGCATACATTGCATAAGGGTGGAGTTTAGGTACTTCAAGAGCTTATTATGGAGAATTCTAGACTACAAGAAGTCCTGTGGATGAATCGATCGGTCAAGAGGCAAAGTTCAGGACGTGATTTAAAATATTTGGCATGAAATCGAGACACTCGACCAAGACGCTCGATCACCAATTGGTCGAGTGCCTTTCATCCACAAGAAACATTGACTTTTTCTAGAGTTGAATTTTTAAGGTTTTTTAGTTTATTGGAGTATAAATACCCCTTAATGTAATTAAGCAAAGAACACCACGTTTTAGTCTTTCTTTTAATCAAAAAACACTTTTCTTCTTTTTTTCTTGTAATCTCTCACCTTGAATCTTAGATCCTTGTTGATCCTTTGCTTATTTGAATTTTTGTTTTTAATCATTGTTGTTCATCTCATTCTGATCTTTCTTTTGATGTTAAGCATTTCAAATTCTGGGTTTATATTTTTGTTTATGAAGTTTGAGTAGATTCATTAGGGTTCTTGAGGAAATGGTGAGATTAGGATATATGTAGGGATTTCCAGACTTGTTTATGGTTGAATAGGCTTAGATCTCTTCAATTTAAGTGAGCTTAATGCTTATTTCTTTTTGATCAATTGAAATCTGAGTTTTTGGTGTTTCCCACCCACAAGGTGTTTGTGAGAATGTTTGAAAGAGCTTAAGTTGAGATAACCTTTCCTACCTCAAGAGACTGATTGCCTAGGATGTTATTAGGCTGTTCTAGTTCTGAATTTAATGCCTCTTATGCTATTAATCGTTGATGAGAATCAAGTCTGGTTGTAGTTTAAGTTGAGTCTCATTGCATGAGAATGAATATAATTGTTGTGATCCCTTGCCTAGAGGTCATCTAAATAGGTTGATAAGTAAGTCTGGAACCCCTAGTGATGCTTTGATCATTGATCCTACCCCTCAAGAACCCATTTTCTTCCTCTGTTAAGTGATTCCTTTCATTCTCTGTTTTTGGTCTAAAACTCTGTTTTGATCCATGCTCTGTTTTATGCTCTGTTTTATTCTCTGTTTTGTGCTCTGTTTTTATGCTCTGTTTTTACCAAGTCTAATTTGCACTGAAATCTATCTCTTAATGATGATTGGCTTGGATAAGTTGAGTAGATTGTGTTCTGATTGCTAGTTGCTTGCGCAGTTGGATTGACACCTTACTGTACTACCTTGATCATATAGTGCAGGCACACTCGACCACGATGCTAGACCACACACAGCTCGAGCACTGTGATCTGCTCTGTTACCAGCACACTTGACCGCCTCGCTCGACCATCACTTGGTCGAGTGTCTATATCTGTTGTCCAATTCCATTTGTATGCAGACCATATCCAAATGTAGTGAAAATCTCTTCCAATACTCAGATAACATAAACCGGTTACCTCGTGAACATTTGCGGGAAAATCGAAATAGATTGAACAAGGATCTTAACGATCAGGTTGAGATTGAAGACCAGCCACAAGCTACTGATCCAATGCCTCGTACTAGGCGCCCATGACACATTGGAGCTGGTGATGCTTCAAGTATTCATACTCAGTGCCATCCGAGGATCCGTTAGACCAACTTGATGAGTTTGAGAGACTAACTAGTTGGACCAAGATTAATGGGGTTAGTGAAGATGCTCTAAAGCTGAAGTTGTTTCCTTTCTCTCTTGGTACGCTTGCAAACATGCTTTTTTGGGCAAATTCTTCCGAAATTCTAGAACCAAAAAACTTTGAAATTCCATCTCCGGTATCAAGCAAACCAATTCTGAGACATTCTCCAAGGCATGGGAATAATTCAAGATGTATCAGTCTCAATGCCGTCATCATGGGTTCAGTACCGAGTCACTCCTTAGTACTCTTTACATGGGTGTTCTTCCCAAAATTCGTATCTTTTTAGATACTGCAAACAACGGAAGCTTTCTGAATAAGGACGTGGATGATTGATGTTCCTCCTATTTTGTTGGTTTTGAGCTCATTATTACAGTTATATTTGGGAAATTTGTCTATGTTTCATTGAGATTTCAAGTCAAAAACGTTCAGAGTTGGAATCTTGTTTGAAGGTGGACTTTGGAGAGGTTTGAAACATTTTTCGGCATTCTCCGCGAAAGGAAGGACTGATCGATCTATCAAGGATCGATTGATCAATGATCTGAAAGGATTATGCGCACGATCCGAAGAACGACTTGGTTTTGGAGAAGATCGATGCATTATTCCCCAAGATCGATCGATCATCCAAGGATCGATCGATCAAGGCCTTTCGCAGAAACCGAATTTTGCGATTTTCAGCTCTTGTTTTTGGCCCTATAAATACTCTTTTTCCTATTTTTATTAGAGCCGTCCTTTTGACATTAGAGAACGAATTCTTACAGAGTTTTAGAGTTTGTAAGCTAGGAAGAAGATCTCTTTGCACTTGAGAAGAATTTCTGAATCCTATTTATTCTTTCTTTATGCAATTTTAATTTCAGTTCATCATGATTTGCTTTATTCATTGTTCTATGTCTCAGTAGATCTTAGATCGAATCTAGGGATTCTAGGGTTTTAGAATTCACTGTTGGGGAACAAATAGGATCAAATGAATAAATGATTCTCCCTCTAATACTAGAATCTAATGCATAGATTAGCGTAATCACCTAGTCAATGATTTTAGGTTGTTAACCTTCCAGAAGATTGTTAAGAACTAGAACTAGATTAGAAGAGCAATTCCTTCACTACCAACGAGAGTTTATGCTAGGTTGGATTGTGGGTAATTGAACCCAAACGATAAAGCCTATTTGTAATTTGAAACCAATGAGAGTTAGGACCTTTATGTTATCGATAGAGGGGTAAACTCAACGAGAGATGGTTTATCTTTACTTATGTTCAAGCCGAGAATAAGATTAGAATAGTTCCTGAATAGTTTCCCTGACAAGAATACTAACTCTCGAATGAATACCCGACATTCGATTGCTTTAATTATATGATTACATTCACATCTAACTTGTTAGAATTCACTTCCCTCATTCGATTAATATAGCTTGCGATTCAATAGAAATTGAGAGTGTAACTTGGTTCTTCGTGGATTCGATCCCTAAATACTATTTCGTTTGCTGTGCACTTGCAGTAGGATATAGGGTTAAAATTCGTTGTATCAAGTTTTTGGCGCCGTTGTCGGGGAACCAATATTTGCCTTTCGATTTTCTGCAAGTTATGGTAGTTATTGTCCGTAGTATGATCGGGGTAGGAAGGTCAACAGTGTAGAAGTTCAAAGGATCGATGACATTGCTGAGAAGTTAGATATGCTGATCCGAGCGAATCAGGGTAGTCATAGGAGTGTGAATCAGGTTGAAGACAGTAGATAAGTAGCTCAAGTTCAAGATGATGCGGCTGGTTCTGAAGAACAGAGGGAGGTCGACTATATCAACTGGCAGAACAAGGATCAAAACCCGAACTACCTTTCCTACAGGAGCAGTAACGTTGAGAACCCTCAAGACGTCACTTTCCCAGCACCCACACTGCCTCAAGGGTCACATTTTCAGGGAAAGCCATTTGTCCAAAACTCATGGCAGAGATGGAACAACCAGAGACCGTTTGCTCAGAACGCAGGAGGGAGTGATTGGAAAAGACCGTACAAGCCATATGTGCTGCCGCCAATGCAGCAACAACCTCTGGCAGCACCTTCAGGGACGTCGAACGAAGAAATCAAAGCCCTGTTTCAGCAGCTCGCTGTTGAGCAGCAGAAGACTACCAGGGAGCTTAATACTAAGATGGATAACATCTACAATGACCTGAATGGAAAGTTTGATTCAGTCTCTATGCACCTCAAGAAGCTGGACATACAAGTTGTTTAGACTGCAGAAGCTATCAGACGCCCCCAAGGAGCTTTACCTGGGAAAGTTGAGAAAAATTCCAGAGATTCTTGCAATATGGTGAAATCTGAAGCAGAGATTTCGGTTGAGAGCAAGCACGATCCTCAAGCTCCATACCCTAAAGAGCTTGAGAAGGTAGAGTATCAGGGAGAGTTTACGATACCGTGCCGGGTTGGACAACAGGTTTTCATTGATGCTCTATGCAATTCTGGAGCTAGTATTAATGTGATCTCCTTGGAGACTATGGAGAAACTTGGTATTGAGCTGATGCAGGAACATCATTCCTCTATTTCGTTTGGAGATGCATCTTCTAAGGTCCGTAAAGGAAGACTTGTTGACTTCAGTCTCCTGGTCGGGAATTGCAAGATCCCTACAGACTTTATGGTTGTAGAGATGGCAAGAGAAGGAGCTGTTCCGATCTTGTTGAGGCCGTTCCTCAACACCACAGGCACCAAGTTAGACTTTCTGAGTCACAGAGTCGTGTTCCAAAACGTTGATAAGGACGTTTCATACCCCATTCGAGCTTCTTCGAGTCGTTTCTGTGGTATGATTCAAGATGGTGAAGAAAATAGTGACTGTGACGAGCAGTATGAGTTGTTTCGTGAACACGAGAAAGACTCGGCTGAACATCAAGACACTTGTATCCTTTATCGTTTTGACAAATTCTGCAATTACGATGTTAATGGTCTTGATATAAAGCTTTTTGGAGGTAACACAGGTATTGATGCTGGTGAAGTTTACACGGTCAAGGAAATAGGCCGCGATGGAACTGTTGCATTGCTGGATGCATCAGGAAGGACGATACACACGAAAGATGAACAATTGAAAAAGTTCATCATTAAGGGGATAAGTGCCCAATGAGTGAGCAACCCTCACTCAAGCAGCTCCGCCATCTAAATGGCGTCCGAGTCAAGCTAATGACTGTAAAAGAGCGCTGAGTGCGAGGCAACCCACTGTTAGGTACTTTGTCTTTCGTTTTTCTTTTTTGTTTGATTTCGTTTTTGTTTTTTGGTGTTTTTGTTCAAAAGTAGGAAGATCTCGAAGTCACAAATCGATCGATCAATCAAAGGCGTAGTGCACGACGTGCACGATCAAAAACCCGACCGAGCACAAGGCATCGACTGATCATGACTTGCACACGATCCTTTGCCTAACTGAAAGGGCATGGATCGATCGATCGGGGAGTAGCGCACGATCCGTTGCCCGACTGGATGAGCATAGCCCGACCGAATGAGAAAAGATCGACTAATCAAGCACGAAGAACACACGATCCATTGCCCGACTGAGCATGCATGGATCGATCGAGCATAGCTACCGCACGATCCAGAGCACGACATGAAGAAAGACAAATCTATCAAGTAAAATAACAAGATTTGCACACGATCCACTGCCTGACCGAGCAGGTAAGGATCGATCGAGCAATGCTTGCAAGAGCATAGATCGATCGAGCAACTCGGGGATCGATCAATCCCCGATCCAGGTTCGTCTTCTTAAACGCGCAGAATAGTTACTTTTCGCGAAAATCCTATTGCGAAAATTCTAAAAGCTCGATTTCTCTATCATTTTTCATACAATTTTGACGATTCAAAAGCCTAATCTGCTTAAAATCTTGTCTTCTATATGATTTTGTGGTTTATAACTCCGATTAGCAAAGGTATGTCCTCTAAATTCAAAATTTTGATCCGATTTGGAGGTTGATTTGGGTAAAAAGGGAACTTGTTTTCTTGGTTGATTTTCATTGATTAAGTGATACATATGCCTCATTATTTCATAGATTCGACCCCCTCTTGCTGTTTGGATGGTCAAATTTCGATTAGAGATTGCTCGTTAGGTTGAAGGAGAATTTTTAGAGAAATTTCGAAACTTTTAGGCTTGATTTTGATTTGATGTGGTTTGATTGATGCATTGCTGGATGTTGATATTGTTTATTTGAATGAGAATTCGAACCTCTGATCATTTTTTTTACACCTAAGATTTCAAATTTTTGTGAATTTTCTCGGTCACAAACTCATTCTATCGGTTGTGTCTTTGTTCTTTCTTTGTAGATGGTTCGCACATCCACTTCGTATCCTAGAAAACCTACACAGAAGGTAAGAGCATCTTCAAAACTGCAGCACGGTCAATCGTCACGACAGTACAACGATGTGCATAGATAGAGTCAACTCTGTGACTGTTTGCCGTGGCCAAGACCAGAACAGACCTATTTCGTTGATATTATGGCTAATCGGGATGCTCCCACCCTTGTCAGGAATTCTACAGCATACAAGGAAAAGACTGAGGGTAACGGTTGGAAGAGCTTTCACGAAAGCTTCTATGATCAACTCCTGACAAACACGATCCCAACCAAGTTCCTCTGCCGCGAGACGCTAGATAGGATGGGCATCATAGGAGATGTTGCTCAGCTGTTGGACAATCTTGGTCTGACCTAGTTATGTTTCGAAGACTATCCCTTGTATCCTGAGGTAGTCAGGGAGTTCTTGGCAACATGTGATCTACATGCATGCGCCGACCCCCATAGTCCAGTCTATGCACAATATCTGACGTACTGGTACAGAGGAGCCCTCTACACTATCACAATTCAGGAGCTGTGCAAGATTTACGGCTTTGACGAGTATGTAGTTGGGCAGAAACGAGCTGTGATATGTGTTGTCAGGTGACGGGTAGCAAGGTAAGGCCTCGAAACTCACTCACATCAGGAATCCGACCATTAAGATAGTCGCCAAGCTTATTGGGTCGACGATTCTGGCAAAGGAATAGTCAGGCAGTGTGACAAAATCTCAACTGGAGTATTTTCACAAAACTATTTCTCCTATGGTCCCGGATCTGTACCACGACCCTACTCTTGCTGCGAGACCAGCTTTGAACATCAACTGGGGCTACCTTTTTCCTAATGAGCTGATCATTCGTAGATACCGAGGTGACCCGAGGAAGGGAGTGGTTGAGCTAATCGGTACTCTCATGACACCGATCTTCATGCACCATGGGTTAGACCTCGAGCAGACAGAGGTTGTTCAGAGGATCGAGTTAGTCGATACGGCTTCCCTGGCGCGATTTGGGTACCTTCTGGAGAAGAAGCAGTGGACGTTTTTGGATGATACACCTTAGATGATGTACGTCACTTTCCCAGCTCCCCAACTCACTTCAGTAAGCTGTAAAGAGAACATGGAGTTCAGACCAGACTTGTCGCATCCCGAGATCTCTGGTAAGCTCAAGGAGAAGGAGACCGCACTGCAAGCTCGATCTAGGAGAGCTAGAGCTTCCACCTCCACTCAGATTGTACCTCCAGCATCTACCGCTCCACCTTCTGGCTTTCTGCTTCCCGAGTTTCATGAGGAGGAACTCGAATTGCCTCACTACTCACCGAACTTCACGGATCGGTAGTTCAGAGAGTGGCAGGTTGAGAACGAGAGGAGGAAGAGGTCGATTCAGCGGACCATCTGGAACGCATTGAGGAGGATCTAAGCTGCCTTTTGTATGAGTGCACCTGACATCGATCATGACGAGCATGCTACCGCCCCTACAACACCTACCCGCTGACCAGATGTTGCTGGACATCGGTCTGATGGTGACGAGGATGATCAGACAGTGGATCACCGTTTTTCTCGCCGCCGCAGAGCACCATGCACCCGCTACAGCGAGAACCCCGAGTAGCTTCTTAGCTACGTCCCACTTTTATTGCACTTTATTTTTATTACATTTAAGACTATCTTTTTTGTTCACTTTTATTTCTTATGCGTGTTTATATGTCTTCCTTTTGGTTTATTTTTACACTGGGATGGTGTAAAGTAAGTCTGGGGGAGAACGCTTATTGACTAACACATTTTTCTGTTTTGTCTCTTTTCATTCTAGCTTTTGAGATTGACATCAGATCATTTGATTTTCTATTTAGTTAGCATTATTCAGAACTTAGTATCACTTGTTTTGCATTTGTTAGGAATCGATTAGACTATTGGAAAACCTAGAGACAAAGCAGCACTCAGTTTCATAGCACACTCATCTCAACTTTCAGGGGATTTCATGCTGATTTCACACCTAACCTGACTTAATCCTCTCGTCAAGGGAATTGGTAATACATGAGGTATGTTCCTTCTCTTTACTCAGTGAAAGATGTTCCTTGTAAGTTTGGTTCTGTATCTCTCTTCACCATGTTTAGGCATTTTTAGCAAAAAATTATGATAGTCGATATAAATCTTTGCTTTAAGTTAGCCTAGGGTAAAAGTTTTCCAATGACACTGCAAATTTTTAGAGTGAATTAGATGTCTCTAAGGATACATCCAATGATGTGACATTTTTCACTTTACTGATTAGCTTACTGAAGGAAAACTCCAATGAAGCAACTTACTGGTAAGAATTGGTCTTATGAAAAGAGAGAGATGGAATCAAACTGAAGGTAGTCTAGAAAGTAGAAGTAGGAACTCTAAGCCTTTTTATCGATATTCCCTCGAATGAGACTGCACTTAGATTTACTAGGGAGTTAGTAGGTGAGCTCTGATTGTTTGTTTTAAGTTGTGACACAAGATTGTTGTGTTTGCTAAGTCTAGGGGAAGTACAAGGTGGTCTCGATTTTGATGAGTCGTATTCTTGTGATCACTTTGGACTTGATGTGCAGGATCTCGAGAAAATCATTTGTCTGATGAGACGTGATTTCCTATGGTTTTTCTTTCTTTGCTTGAGGACAAGAAAAAAGCTAAGTCTGGGGGAATTGATGTTCCTCATTTGTCGGTTTTAAGCTCATTATTACATATATATTTGAGAAATTTGTCTATGTTTCATTGAGATTTCAGGTAAAAAACGTTCAGAGTTGGAATCATGTTTGAAGGTGGACTTTGGAGAGGTTTGAAGCATTTTCCGCGAAAGGAAGGACCAATCGATCTATCAAGGATCGATCGATCAATGATCTGAAAGGATTATGCGCACGATCCAAAGAACGACTTAGTTTTGGAGAAGATCAATGCATCATTCCCCAAGATCGATCGATCAGCCAATGATCGATCGATCAAGGCCTTTCGCAGAAACCTAATTTTGCGATTTTCAACTCTTGTTTTGGGTCCTATAAATACTATTTTCCTATTTTTATTAGAGTCGTCTTTTTGACATTAGAGAACGAATTTTTAAAGAGTTTTAGAGTTTGTAAGCTAGGAAGAAGATCTCTTTGGACTTGAGAAGAATTTCTGAATCCTCTTTATTCTTTCTTTATGCAACTTCAATTTCAGTTCATCATGATTTGCTTTATTCATTGTTCTATGTCTGAGTAGATCTTAGATCGGATCTATTGATTCTAGGGTTTTAGAATTCACTGTTGGGGAACAAATAAGATCAAATGAATAGATGATTCTCCTTCTAATACTCGAATTTAATGCATATATTAGCCTGATCACCTAGTCAATGATTTTAGGTTGTTAACCTTCCAGAAGATTGTTAAGAACTAGAACTAGATTAGAAGAGCAATTCCTTCACTACCAACGAGAGTTTATGCTAGGTTGGATTGTGGGCAATTGAACCCAAACGATAAAGCCTATTTGTAATCTGAAACCAATGAGAGTTAGAACCTTTAGGTTATCGATAGAGGGGTAAGCTCAACGAGAGATGGTTTATATTTACTTATGTTCAAGTCGAGAATGAGATTAGAATAGTTCCTGAATATTTTCCCTGACAAGAATACTAACTCCCGAATGAATATACCCGACATCCGATTGCTTTAATTATGTGATTACATTCACATCTAAGTTGTTAGAATTCACTTCCGTCATTTGATTAATATAGCTTGCGATTCAATAGAAATTGAGAGTGTAACTTGGTTCTTCGTGGATTCGATCCCTAAATACTATTTCATCATGTGAGTGATGTAGAACAAGTGAGTGATGTAGAAGAGGTCAGTTTTGTACAGAACCAAGGCAGCAGTTACATGCCATACAACAACTACAAACCAAACCCTAACCTCTTCAACATGAATACCAATGTGGCTACTCCCCAAGATCAAGTGTATCCACCAAAACCGCATAACCAACCCCCACCCAAACCGTTTGTCCATCATCACCCTCCTTCCATACCACCCAGGTATAAAACCCAAACCCCTGGCCAACCCCAACAAACCCCTGAGGTTATGGACATTTTGCATCAAATCCTCAAGGGCCAGAATGCTACAGCTTCTGAATTAACTAGGAAATTTGTTGAGGTACATACTAAAATTGATCTTTCCAATAATGACCTTCACTGCAAGTTTGAGACTCTCAATGCCCGACTTAAGTATGTGGAGAATCAGCAAGACTCATCATCTACTGTGAAAACCACCGGGAACCTACCTAGGAAATCTGTTCAGAACCCCAAAGAGTATCACGCCAACGCCATTACACTCCATAGTGGCTGTGAGTTATTGATCCATGCTGAGGATGCAAGTGACACCAAGGACAGTGTCATTCGGGCTGGGGAGGATAGCCAGGTCGAAGACCATACAAAATTTAGCACGAAATTACCTCATCTACCGATGCTCGACCACGACGCTCGACTACCACAAGGTCGAGTGTTGCTCACTAAGCCTCAAAAATGGTGTGATTTTCAAAAAGAACCAAAGTCATTAGCTACACTCCCTTTCAAACCTCAACTTCCTTTCCCACTGAGATTCAAAACAGATGTTGTAGAAAAGTATAAGACTCTCTTTGAGAAATATATAAAGGATATTGAGGTGAAGATACCAATATTGGATGCCTTCATGCTAATGCTTCTTTACCAGAAGTTTTTGAAAGATACACTCAAAGAACAAACACAAGAGGTTGAGGGGATGGTTGTGCTCACACATGAGGTCAATGCTATTATACAAAGGAAAGTCATACCTAAGAAGCTTGATGATCCAGGGACATTCACAATCCCATGCTCCTTAGGTCCCCTCACATTCAAGAACTATTTATGTGATCTAGGGGCATCAATTAGTTTGATGTCACTCTCGGTTGCAAAGTGTTTGGGGTTTGATAAGAGCAGCTCGAGTGTCATGATTTGGTAGACCCCGACGATTGGTCAAAGCTAAAATCTCCAAAAGTGGACCTCGAACCACTCTCCTCTGGGCTCATGTACGCATTTCTTGGACCTAACTTAACATATCCGGTAATTGTGAATGATGCATTAAATGATGATGAGTAAGGCATGGTGCTTCCTGACTAGAAACGGTTTAGGAAAGCTTTAAGATATTCCTTATCCGACATTAGAGAAATTTCACCCAATTTGTGTACTTATAGAATTCACCTTGATAATGAATCCTATTCTAGCAGGGAGTCTTAAAGGAGATTAAACCCAAATCTTAAAGAGGTTGTTAAGAAGGAAATTTTGAAATTGCTAGATGCTGATATTATTTACCCAATTTCAGATACTAAATGGGTATCCCCTTTAAATTGTGTGCCCAAGAAGGGAGGAATCACTATTGTTAGGAATGAGAATGATGATTGAATTCCCATTAGGACTGTCACATGGCATAGAATGTGCATAGACTTTAGGAAGTTGAATTCTCCATCTAGGAAAGATCACTATCCTTTACCTTTCATTGATCAAATGCTAGATAGGCTGGCTAATCACTCATATTATTGTTTCCTGGATGGATATAGTGGGTTCTTTCAAATCCCTATACATCCCAAAGATCAAGAGAAAACGACTTTTACTTGCCCTTATGACACATTTGCATATAGAAGAATGCCATTCGGGTAGTGTAATGCTCCCGCCACTTTTCAACGTTACATGACTTTGATATTTTTGGATCTGATTGAGGAGATGGTTGAGGTGTTCATGGATGATTTTTCTGTCTACGGCTATTCTTTCTCCTCTTGTTTGTCAAACTTGTGCAAGGTTTTATCTAGGTGCGTTGAAACAGATCTTGTGCTCAACTGGGAAAAGTGTCACTTCATGGTGCGAGAAGGTATTGTCTTGGGTTATAAGATCTCAGAGAAAGGCATTGAGGTTGATATAGCCAAGATAGAGGTGATGGTTCAACTACAGCCTCCCAAAACAGTTAAGGATGTCAGGAGTTTCTTGGGACATGCGGGGTTATATTTACGCTTTATTAAGGATTTTTCAAAGACAGCTAGACCTCTAACCCGTCTCCTCTGTAAGGAAACTGAGTTCATCTTTGATGAGGAGTGTCTTAAGGCCTTTCTAGAGCTTAAAGAAGCGTTAGTGACAACACCTATTGTTCAAGCACCAGATTGGACCCTCCCGTTTGAGAAAATGTGTGATGCTAGCGACTATGCTGTTGGAGTAGTCCTAGGGCAAAGGAAGGATAAAAAGCTCAATGTTATGTACTACGCTAGCAGAACACTGGACGATGCCCAACTTAAGTATGCCACAACAGAGAAGGAATTACTTGCAGTGGTGTTTGCCTTTGAGAAGTTCATATCTTATTTGGTTGGGTCAAAAGTTGTAGTACATACAAATCATGCAACTCTGAGGTACTTAATGAAGAAAAAGATGCTAAGCCTAGATTGCTTAGGTGGATCTTACTGTTGCAGGAATTTGATATGGAAGTGGTATATAAGCATGAGGTAGAAGATAGTGTTGCAGATCACCTATCTAGGGTGCAAGTGAAAGGGCCTATGTCAATAGACGATGATATGCCAGAAGAGCAAATTTTGAGCTTCTTTATTAGACGCTTGACCAAGACGCTCGACCACCACAAGGTCGAGCGTCCGCTCACCAGCAAGATGAGAATTTTTTCGGTCGATTCAAAACTTGCTGAAACCAACTTACCATGGTATGATGTGTTAGGTTTTTAAGAAATTCGACAATTATCAATTGACTAATCTAGCAAAACCCATAAGCCCTACGTCTTGTATTAACCTAACTGAATCTGATAAATAGAGAACTCGATTATACATGAAGTTAGGTTAGTACAGCGGATATAAGATCAGGTATGAGATCAGCAAGTGCTCCAAGTGTAGCACCTCTATTGATTGTCCACACGCACATAAGTAGGAGAGAAGTTTGCTAGAACTTTGTGTGCAATTCTCTTAGGATTTCGACTTGTGCAATCAGCGGCTAGGGTTTCTTATCTCATCAAAAACGTGCCATATATCATATATATAGGGAGTTTAAGTTAATCTAATTAACTCCTAGTTAAACTAGGATTAATTTAGGCCCAACCCAAAACACCTAATTAATTCCTAGTTGAATTAGGATTAATTTAGGCCAAGCCCAAAACACCTAATTAATTTCTAGTTGAATTAGGATTAGTTTAGGCCTGGCCCAAAACACATGTTCTCACCCGAAACCATGTATTATTATGCTCAAATCATGAATCATTCCTATAATGATCATTCCCTATTGAATTGTCTCCATTTGCTTAGGTGAGTGACCCAATAGGATCATATAGTACTAGCAGTGAGTATCTCAACTCACATATTATAAGTGGACCCTAACAAGCCATTACAACCCCTAGTACCATATGACTTTGTTTAATCTCGATGTTAGAACCAACCACACGAGTAAGTACAAATGATTGCAAGACATTCCCAACATGATGATATGGTGAACTTCTTGGTAGTTGGAGAACTCCCTAAGACTTTGAATTCCTACGAAAGAAAGAATTTTTTCAGGGATGTCAAGCAATACTTTTGGGATGAACTGTATCTCTATAAGAAGGGATCTGATGGGCTTTTTAGGAGGTGTGTGTTAGAAGAGGAAGTTAGAGGGATATTGGGACATTGTCATGGATCCATGTTTAGACACTGCCAAGAGTTTATATCCAAATGTGACCCTTGTGAAAGGATGGGAAGCATAAACAAGAGAAACGAGATGCCTCAGAATCCTATCTTGGAGATATAAGTGTTTGATTGTTGGGGAATAGACCTTCATGGGACCTTTTAACCCACCATCTTTTATAAATAGCTACATTTTGGTTGCTGTAAATTATGTTTTGAAGTGGGTAGAAGCCATTGCATGCCCCACAAATGATGCCAAAATGGTGCTAAAATTATTCAAGAACATTACATTCTCAGATTTAGAGTGCCAAGAGTGGTGATTAGTGATGGAGGATCTCATTTCATCAACAAAGTCTTTCAAAGCTTGCTCAAGAAACATGGAGTTAGACATAAGGTGGCAACTCCATATCATCCCAAACTAGTGGGCATGTTGAAGTGTCCAATAGACAGATCAAGTCTATTTTGATGAAGGTAGTCGGGATCTCTAAGCGTGATTGGGCAGCCAAATTGGATGATACTCCTATTGGGAGGACACCATCGTTTCAACTGCTCTATGGGAAATCATGTGTTCTTCCAGTTGAGCTCGAGTACAAGTCCATTTGGGCTACCAAGCTTCTGAATTTTGATTTCACGACAGCCCAAGAAAAGAGGCAGACTCATATGCATGAATTGGAGGAAATCAGACTTGAGGCATATGACAGCTCTAAGGCATATAAGGATCGTACTAAGGCATCCCACGACAAGAAGATCCAGTCAAAGAAAATCACAGTCCGGGATCACGTACTCCTTTTTAACTCTAGGCTCAAGCTGTTTCCGGGTAAACTTAGATTGAAGTGGTCTGGTCCATTCAAGGTACTACACGTTTTACCCTATGGAGCCATTACCTTATCCAACAACAAAGGAGAGAAATTTACACTGAAGGGCCATAAAATTAAACCGTACTTGGCTGATTGCACAATTCCCGAGGGAACTTTGATTCTTCTTGATGAGCCACCTAATCTCCAATGAATGTGAGAGAGTCAAGCTCGAGACTATAAACGAGTACAATTGGGAGGCAATCCCAAAGATATCCTTTGTATATACATTCTATTTTGCATTTAGTTTTAGAATATCTGATTTCCTTTTTTTGGTACTCTTGTAGATTGCATTTTATTTGCATTTATTTCATTCCGCATATGTTGGTAAGGTTTTTGTGCGTTTTGCAGGCAAGGTGGGACCAAGACAGGACTAGTGGGGCCCAAAACTAGCAAATTGGGACAACGCATGACTGACATCTGGTCGAGGGTCCCACTCGAGTGCGTGTGTCTGTCCTCCCTCATGTCCAATTTGAAGCATGCACTCATGTACCTGACAAAAGCAAAGAAATAATCATAATGAGACGAAATTCATTGCGAAAAAGAGGGAAATAGGAGTCAATATATCTTTAATACTATTTATTTAATATTAAATTTGAAAGATTTGATTTGATTTCCATTTGAATTCGAATTTGAAAAGATTTGAAAAGATTCTCCTTTTATCTCTTGCTCCTATATAAAGAGGAGGACCCTCTTCCTTCTCATTCAACTCAATTCCCATTCTCTCACTAAATTCTCTATCTAGTCTAAATCTCTTTTGCAGAAGCTAATTGCTGGAGTAAAGAAGATCTCAAAGGCGATTCTTGTCAAGCACCAACCGGTCCACCACAGAAGAGCGCACGTTCGACCGACATAAGATCGAGCGTCTACCTCGAGCGTTTTCCCGCCACCTGTTCTGGCAAAATACCACCATGTCTGATCGGAAAGCATGTCATGCAAGCCTTCTCCGACTTAGAGCAAAAAATAATACGAGGCACATAAGCCAACCTAAACAAGGAGAATCATCCAAGAGCAAATCGAAACCCGACAAGAAGGGAAGGAGAAAGTTGATAATCCAATCAGCTAGTGAGACAAAATATGAGCTCGAATAGATGGATGAGGAAAACACTATAGTGGAATATAAGGGAGGTGAACATGAGGAGGATATTGAGGCGAATTTTTTGGAAGAGACACTTCACTAGGCTGGGTATGAGAATGAAGAAGCTGAGGAGGCAAGATAGATTATCTTGGCTTGGCTGAGGGAGCAGGAGATGAAGAAGAAACACGATGTGAATAGGGCTTACACGATCTGCGGAGAATGGATTTTGTTGGGACCCTCTATCCATGCAAAGAGGCTCTAATGCTATGGGGTTTACGTGGGATGTGGATCTGTTGTTGCAAAATTGTGGCCTGTCAACATTTGTCTCTCGCACGGCTCGAGCTTATAATGAGGAAATGATCCAATTTCTCGCCACAGTCCAAATAGTTCTTTATGCTCCGGATAATGTGGGCCTCGAAGAGAAGCAAGGTGGTGGCTATATCAGCTTCACAATAAGGGGACATGATTATAGGCTTACCTTCAAGGCACTTAGAGACTTATTCTGTTTCCCGAGGGCTGAGTCAGAGAGCTATGGGCCAGATTTTGATAGAGGAGAACTTGAGGATCTATGGCATACAATAGCCATAACAAGGAGCCGATTCTCATCATCATGATCTAAAGCATCTCTAATCTAAAATCTAGCTCTAAGTTATTTCCGAATAATCCTTGAAAATATATTCTTCTTCCGTTTCATCACATGGACCATCAACCTTGGTGAGATGGAAATGCTGGTCACCACATTAAAGGACACAATGGGAACAAGGAGTGACAGTTCTCCCATTGTTGGAGACAGAAATGAGGCCAGTTTACCCATTCAATTTGCCAACCAACTTGCCACATATTGAGATTAGGCTAGGGATAACAAATCTGGTGGGTGTGAGGGTAAAATCACAGTTGGAGGTTTTGTGACTTGCATTCTGGAACAGTGTGGGGTACCCATAGAAGAAGAAGTGTAGGCATAACCCGGTACATAGACATTGATCATATGAGGATTTGTCTATTCCTATATACTCCAAGAGTGCACGGAAAGCACATATATCATTCCAACATTCGCTAGTGCCAAATTCTTTTCTACTTTTTCCAACAGAGAGCTCACATCCATTAGAATGAGAAGAAATGCAGACTTAAACACACCTTTGGAAGCCCTGTACGATCCTGACGGTCCTCCACAACCTCCATCACCTCCATCACCTATTGACAGTGATGAGATAGATTCCGAGGCCTATTGTTTTGAAGAATTTACTCTGCCGCCAAGACAAGGGGTCCCAATGAAAGAAGCCCACAAACACATTGGTCTACTGCAGAAAATGAACAAGTGGCTCATAAAGAAGGTTATGAAACTCGTTGCTAGTGATGAAGCTAGGAGAAGAGAGAATGAGGTGCTGAACAGAAGGATAACTGCTCTGGAAAGGGAAAGAGCCCAATCATCAGGGCAAGATCACCCGAGGCGTCACTGTTTCCATGGAACGCGAGCGGAAACAGCAGCCAGTACCAGCCAGCCACTCCTCTCCGAATACTGCCACATACAAAAGGAGGCAGCGCGGGATTGGAGATTCACGCTCGAGCCAGACGCTCGAGCAGCACTAAGTCGAGTGTTAATTTGAAGCAGGATGCTCGACCAGCACGCTCGAACGAAGAGAGCCCGAGCGTCGCTAGGTGACAAGAGGCTATACCCTGGAGAGTATGCACGGAACATCAACCCACTACTTTGGCCTGTGAGAGGTACAAACTCCTTCCAATCATTGTTTATACCATTGCATATTTTCTTTTGACATGCTGGTCTAGGATCTTCTTTCGAGCTTTTATCCACACATGAGATTGTGTGATTTAAGTTTGAAGGAGGGTTCTAGAGGACATTTGACTTTGTTTTCTGTGATTCTTAGCTTTGATTTTTCTCATTCATCATGTGTATATCACTTATGGCATAGAAAATCACAAAAATATTTTGAATTTAGCATATTTGATTATTTGCATATCACTTAAGACATAGAAAATCCATAAAAATTTGAAAAACCATGAAAAATCATCCTTCAAAAACAGAGTGTTCATGTAGCTGCATTGCATTCATATAGAATTGAGTTTAGAGTTTTGGGAATCATCTTGCTAACAATAGACAGTCTTCTTAGGTTGATTGGCTAGTAACCATAGTGAACTCTTGGACTTGCGTTCTTCCCTCTTGAAAACTGACTAGTAGATCGTTTGCCTTAGAAACTCGTGTTTATGTTGTGTCTGAAAAGAACCAGATTTGTTTCTTCATAATTAGATTTAATTTTTGCCAAATTAGGGGCTTGAGATGCATTGAATATGATACTTCCTTAAGTTCAACTAGTTAAGTGGAAAAAAGCACTGAAAAGATAAAAACATCCTTCTTATAACTCAGCTCGCATAATATGGTTTAAGATGAACGGAGACTGTGCGTCAACCCATACTTTTTCGTGTTCATTGATAAAACCATTATAATGTGGCCTAAAGTGAACCGTGACTGTGTGTAAACCCGTACTTTTTCATGTTCAGTGAGACAACTATTACATTGACACCTAAGGTGGACCGGGACTTTGTGTAAACCCGTACTTTTTTGTGTTCATTGAGAAAGCTGTAGCAAATAAGCGTGAGTTCAAGCAGAAATAGGAGTTGAAATAATAAGTGACTAAAATACTGAATTAATCAAGTCTAGCTGAACTTATGGAAGTTGAATCCAAAGATCTTTGATCAATAGCCCCTCTTGCGGTCTGCACTTTTAGAAATAAGTTTTAAATCCGTGTTTCTTAGAGTCGAGCTAAGTACTAGGGAGTATTCAGTTAAGATGCTAAGCCTTGATGTAATTAGATTGTGGTTTTAACAATGGAATATGGGTTCACATGTGGATTACAGTTTTCAGCTTGATAAGTTGTTTGTTTGAGGTAAGATGTTCCCATTGTCAGCAACCTCTCTTCCTTCTTAGCTCTATGCATTTGCTTAAGGGCAAGCAAAGAATAATTTTGGAGGAGTTTATGTGTCTGCATTTTAACGCTTTTTAGGGGCGTCATCTAGCATATTTTGCATTCATATTTACAGTATCATCATCGTTTTAGGGTCTTTTAAGTTTATGTACTTCAAGAGCTTGTTATGGAGAATTCTGGACTACAAGATGACGCGTGAATGAATCGATCGGTCAAGAGGCAAAGTTCATGATGTGATCTAAAAGATTTGGCATAAAATCGAGACGCTCGACCACCACTTGGTCAAGTGCCTTTCATCCACAAGAAACGTTTGACTTTTTCAAGAGTTGACTTTTAGTGATTTTTAGTTGATTGGAGTATAAATACCTCTTAATGTAATTAAGCAAAGAACACCACGTTTTAGTCTTTTTTTAATCAAAAAACACTTTTCTTCTTTTCTCTTGTAATCTCTCACCTTGAATCTTAGATCCTTGTTGATCCTTTGCTTATTTGAATTTATGCTTTTAATCATTGTTGTTCATCTCATTATGATCTTTCTTTTGATGTTAACCATTTCAAATTCTGGGTTTATGTTTTTGTTCATGAAGTTTGAGTAGATCCATTAGGGTTCTTGAGGAAATGGTGAGATTAGGGTAGATCTTGGAATTTCCAGACTTGTTTAGGATTGAATAGGCTTAGATCTCTTCAGTTTAAGTGAGCTTAATCTTATTTTTCTTTGATTAATTGAAATCTGAGTTATTGGTGTTTTCCATCCACTAGTGTTTGTGAAAATGCTTGAAAGAGTTTAAGTTGAGATATCCTTTCCTAGCTTGAGAGATTGATTGCCTAGGATGTTATTAGGCTGTTGTAGGTCTGGATTTAATGCCTCTTTTGCTATTAATCATTGATGAGAATCAAGTCTGGTTGTAGTTTAAGTTGAGTCTTATTGTATGAGAATGAATGTGATTGTTGTGATCCATTGTCTAGAGGTCATCTAAATAAGTTGATAAGCAAGTCTGGAACCCCTAGTGATGCTTTGATCATTGATCCTACCCCTCAAGAACCCATTTTCTTTCTCTGTTAAGTGATTCTTTTTGTGCTCTATTTTTGGTCTGAAACTCTGTTTTTATGCTCTGTTTTATTCTCTAATTTATGCTCTATTTTTACCAAGTCTAATTTGCACTTAAATCTATCCCTTAATGATGATTGGCTTGGATTATGTTGAGTTGATTATGTTCTGATTGCTAGTTGCTTGCCCAGTTAGATTGACACCGTACTATACTACCTTGATCGAATATAGAAGTAGGTTTATTTGATAGTAAAAACACTGTTATCAATAATGCATTTTACTGTGTTAACAAATTGAATGTTTGTCATTCTAGCCACTGTAAGTAAAACACATTTAGCTGATGACATTAATTGTCTGACAGTGACAGAAAAAACAGAGCAGTAGTGGCACAGGAGGTTCGGAAATCTAAATCATCAAGGTATGGAATCATTGACAGAGAAGAAGATGGTGACTATACTGCCAAGTATCAACCTAGATGATGTTGTAACTACCTGTGAAATTTGCTTAAAGGGGAAGCACAATCGTGACAGTTTTCCAAGAAAATTGTCTGGGAATCTACACGAGTGCTTCAACTAGTTCACAGTGACATATCCGGACCTATATCTCTGATGTCTGCAAGTGGGAAGAGGTACATAATCAACTTTATTGATTATTAGAGTTGAAAATGTTGGATGTTTTTTCTGTCAAAGAAATCAGAAGCTTTTAAAGTGTTTAAGGAGTTCAAAGCAGTAGCTGGAAAAGAGTCAAGACAAGAGTTGGTATGTTTGAGAACAAATAGAGGAGGAAAGTATAACTCTAAGGCCTTTGAAGAATACTGCAAGGAGAATGTGATAAAAAGACAACTCACAGCTGCATATACCCCATAACAGAACGATATAGCCGAAAGAAAGAATTGAAGTATCATGAGTAAGACGAGATGTATGCTGCTGGAAACATCTGTGCCAAGGAATTTTTGGGTGAAAGCAGTGTAGTATGCGGTTCATATATTGAACAGAAGTCCTTCGGCTGCGTTAGGAGACATTACACCAGAAGAAAAATGAATCAACAGAAGAAGCCATCAGTGGAGCATCTTAGAATCTTTGGATGTGTTGTGTTTGCAATGGCTCCTTATGAAATATGAACTAAGCGTGATGAGAAGAGTTTGGAGTGTGTAAGGAAACAAAGGCATATCGTCTTTACAATCCGGAGACGAAGAAGATAATAGTGAGTAAAGATATTCACTTTTATCAAAAACAGAAATGGGACTAGGAAAGTAACACGCATGAGAAAGGGCTGACTTGGCGTGAGATTATGATAGATGGAGATGATGAAACAGTACCTCTGGAACCTCAAGGAGATAATATAGATGAGGAACCAGAGGTTGAGGAGAATGGAGAATCAGAAAATCCAGCAGAGAAAGAAGTAGAAGAGGTGGAAATAGAACCAATGAATCCACCTGAAGCTTCTGGCTGTGAGGGAAGAGAAAGAAGAGCACCGATTTGGATGAGAGATTACGTTGCAGGAGCTATAAGTTTCTTTGTCTTAGAAGTTGGCGAAGACATTTTGGCAATGTTTATTGCATCTGAAGATCCAGACTAATTTGAAGAAGCAGCTCTAGGTGAAGTTTGGGGAAAAGCAATGGAAGTTTATATTAAGTCCATTGAAGATAATAACACATAGGATTTGGTAGATGTACTTGCTGGAGTTAAAGTGATTGTAGTCAAATGAGTGTATAAAACAAAGTTTAATGATAAGGGAAAGGTTGATAAATTCAAGGCGAGACTGGTGGCAAAAATGTACCATCAAAGGTTTGGAGTGGACTTTCATGAGGTCTTTGCACTAGTAGCTAGATGGGACACCATCATATCGATTCTTGCAATAAATGCAGAACAAAATTGGAAGGTGTTTCAGCTTGACGTTAAGAGTGCGTTTTTACATGGGGAACTGAGTGAAGATGTGTATGTGGAGCAACCAAGGGGTTTTGAAGTGAAAGATGAACTAGAGAAAATATACAAGCTTAACAAGACATTGTACGGGCTGAAACAAGCTCCTAGAGCATGATACAGTCGGATTGAAGGATACTTTGTGAAAGAAAAATTCAAAAAACTCTATTGTGAACATACCTTGTTCGTGAAGAAGGAAGAAGAAAACATCTTCACTGTAAGCTTGTATGTGGATGATTTGATATTTACATGGAATTCAGTTGCTATGACCGGAAGGTTTCAAGAGCTCAATGATGAATGAATTGTCAATGACAAATTTAGAAAAAATGAAATACTTTCTGGGAGTGGAAGTAATTCAAGATAAACAAGGAATTTTCATTAATCAAGAGAAGTATGCAGAAAAGACGTTGAAGAAATAGATCATGGAGGAGTGTAATGCCGTGAAAAATCCTATCGTGCCTGGGCACAAATTGACGAAGGCAGGAACATAAGATGTAGTGGATTCTACATACTTCAAGCAGCTCATTAGGAGTTTGAGGTACCTAACAACTATTAGAACATACCTAATCTACTATGTATATTTGGTGAGTAGGTATATGGAGAAACCCAATGAGCAACATATGTTAGCTGCAAAAAGAATCTTGAAATACATGCAAGTAACTTCGGAGTTTGGAATAAGGTACAAGAGAGGTGGAGAATATAAACTCATGGGGTTTGTAGACAAAGATTATGCAGGACATATGGATGATCAAAAGTGTAGTTCAGGTTATGTGACGTTATCCACAAGGGAGGCTGAATTTTTTTTTGCTGCTGCTTGTGGTGCTTGTCAAGCTGTTTGGGTAAGGAATATTTTAGAGGAGATCAGATCAGTTTAAGGAGAATGAACAATTGTGTATTGTGATAACATTTTTACCATAAAGCTGTCTAAGAATCCAGTGCTATATGGAAGAAGCAAGCATATTCATGTGAGATCATTTTCTGTGTGAATTGGTAATGATGCAGTAATAAGACTGGATTAGTGCAACACAATGATCAGTTATCTGATATTATGACTAAGGTAGTGAAGCTTGAGGTGTTCGAGAAACTTACAGGAATGATGGGAGTTGGCTGCAGAGAGTAAACTTGAAGGATATGTTCCAGTTTAGGGGAAGAATTGAAAAATAAATTCGGTTTAATCTTGGTTTGTTTTGATTTACATTTGATTTAGTTTTCTTTTCTCAACGGCATTTTTATTAATTTAAATTCACGGATGGGGATACGTCATTTGATTTAGTTCTACAATTTAAATTGAATTACTCTTCCTGATATGTAGGAGTTAGTTTCACTGTGTTAGCACATAGCGGTAGAATAGGTGATAGCTAAACTAGTTGCTTTCGTTGAGTTTGTAAACTCTATATAAGACTATTTTTTATTTCAGTGTAATGCAGAGAAATATAGACATTTTTCTTGGTTTCAAAGCTTTAATACTTTACAACAATTTAGGCATTTAACCATGAAGTTTTCACTGCATATTTATCCACATTTTAATCATTTAAGTGCATTTATCATTCATATTATGATTTATATGTCTCTAGGACGTTATACATTACATTGAGTCATTGTTTGAAGTTTCTTACTAGATAACTGGAATTAGAGGACGTTGTAGGCATTAAATTTTCTCACCACTGTATTATTCACTTTACAGATTTCTCTCAACCTTTTCGTTTTCCCACCACCGTATTCTTCACGATTTGGATGCGTGATCGAAAATTCAATCGATTAAATTGAAAACTGACCTTCTCTATTATTCATCTCTTCTCTCTGATCATGATGAATTCCACATTGTTTGATTTTGTTTCCGTTTTAATGATTTGGGAGTAGTGATCGAGCTAGTTTCGTGGGACTGAGTAGCTTGAGATGATTTAGGATGTTTAGGCTAGCATTGTGATAAACTCCAATCAATGATTGATAGAGGAGAGAACCAAGCAGCTTCAAAAAACTCTCGGGAAAACAACCTCATCATGAGAGGAGAGAAACGTGAAAATACATGATTAAAACAATGGAGTTTAACATCTTCGAAAAAGAAAGCAGACATGCATGAATGAGAGGGAAGAAGGTGAAGAGAGACAATGGCCCAAATAACAGATACGTCCCTAAACCACTGTCCACACATGACAAGGAGAAGGAAAGGTCGACGGGACAACCGCACCACCTTCAAACACGGCATAATTCTATGGCGACAATGGTAAAAGTGGTAAAGTAGAGAAAACGTTATCCAAAATCTACGACGCGTTAGGACATGGGTTCCTGCGAGAAGACATTCAACAAATAGCTATAGTCAGTGGCCTCTTTTTTCGGATGGCGATGAAGCCCACCAACGATCAGAAAAGAGAGATCAGCGGTGCTGGTGTTTTCTGCAAGGAGGGAGAGAAAGAGATACGATTGTTAGTTTTATACAAAACAGGAAATTGTATTATTTATGTTTTTTTTGGTCGGAGAATTTCGGTTGAAAAGGGCTCCCAATCTTTCTTATCAAAACAAACAAAGAGTTAAACAGTCTAGATATCGGAACACCAGAAATAAATAAATAAACATCATAAAGGGAAACTAACAAATCATGAAAACCTAAAAGAAACGTAAAAGCAAATCCGTCGGCAAAACGATTAGCCTCCCTATGCACATGAGAAAAATGGACTATTCAGTCCTAGAACAAAAAATAGAGGTTGGTTGGAACACTTATTATTGAAGTATTTTTTCTTAAAAAAGAAGAAGATCTAAATAGAAGATAAACTTTTACAAAAATAATATTAAAGGTGGTGGTTACTAAAGTGTACTTGAACTTCGTACCACTTGTTTAGTTTAATTCTCAGTTTATCCAGTGTTTAGTTGAGTGTGTTTAGTTCAGTTCTAAAAATGACAGCTTAAGAAATTACAAAACCTATAATATATATAATCTTGCAGATAGTTTAATCCAAGAACACTTAATTTGAAAGCTTGAAATTCAACAGAAAAGTTTGATAAGACATATTAATAAAATATCTATCCAAAACTCATGTTTTGGATAAATAGATATGCATAAATATGAAGAACAATTCCATTTTCACTTATACTGACCATATGGGTCAAAAGCCGGCATTCCGTTCAAAGAAGACGAAGACCCACCACCAGAACCGGATCCATCCTGACCCGACCCGTTTTGGAAGTACCGACCACCACCTATAAACCATGGATTGATCCAACATACCATAGCCATAAGGACCCGGAGGAGAAAGCCCGCCACCATGAGTTGGGCCTTGAAACCCAGTGCCATTTCCTCCATAGACCGATCTAAACGTCGTTGGCTCACCTCTAAGAGCACACCCACGATCGGTCTCAAACTCACGGTACCGGTTAATGAACACGGTTAAGGGATCCACATAGTTATCAAACCCAAGCTTGGTCATAGCCCAAAGAATATCATCAGCAGTTATGGTCTTACGTTGCTCACGTTGGCAACGCTCATTAGCTTCACCAGTCACGAAGCTAATGTACTCAGAGACACATTCCTGAATCGTTTTCTTTGGCATCATCAGAGATTTTGGCATGTGGTGGCAAGTTTCGACGCATGATCCTTATGACATTTGCGATTGGCATGTATTGGTCTTGCTCACGAGCCATACATGGTTGTTGTGGCTGGCCAATGGTAGGCCTATTCGTGTCCACGTTGCTGGTGTCGACGACTGAACTGGTCACTGTTGGGTTAGGATTGTTGTGTTGGTCCAAATTCAATCCTGTCAATTTTATCAAGAAGGAACCAATTATATATGAGAAAAGTTTGTGGGGTCTCCTTGTTTTTAATAGACTGTTCAGATTCCTGCCGTTACGTTTATTAATAATATAAAAACAAAAAGTCAAAAGGGATCTTTTTCGTCTTCTCGAAATACTTAAATTGGGTTTGATGTTAATCTAAACGCTCATTTCCCAATTTATTTATTGTAAAAAAATTGTAGCTTTATTAATTTAAACTCATTAACTAGTTAACCAAAATTATTATGGATCTGCTATAAGAAAACGTAACTCAAACATTTGGATAAAATAGGTTGTAGTTGCTTATGATTATATATGATCGATTTAACTGAAATAACCTAACTGAAACATATAAACTCAGTTTTATACAGCTTAATTATTTTTTTACTGAAACTTAGGACTAATCCTTAAAATTCTATAAACAGAGTTTAATGTTTATTAAATATAAAGAACTAGATAATTTTAAATTAATAAGACTGAGAGAAACGTGAATTTTCGTTTTGAAACGGCAAAAGAAAAACAAGGAAGGAAAAAAAGATATGAACGGTTACAGCGAAAAAGTAATAGAGAAATAATCATTTAAGAGTTTCTATCAAATCAAAATAAAACAGTTGAATTTTAAATAGACTTCTAAATCCCAGTCTCAATTTACAAATTGGAAAAATATGATAAATTTAAAACATGGAAAGCCTTAAAAAAAACAACTTCGGTGTGCATGCATCGAGTATATTTAATGAACACAAAAAAGAGTAAATACGATGAAAATATTTGAATCAAAAACATTGACTCAAACACGAATATATACAGTAGATGATATCAATCTCATGCATGCATGTATATACACAGCAAACCTTGTTCTCAGAGTAATTTCCAAAAGAATCACAAATTTGCTTCTATAAGGCAAAAAACAAAAGTTCAAAATCTTTGTCGAAAAGACATTAAAAACATAAAATGGAGACACGTACAAAGATAAGAAGCCAGCTAAATAGATTACCAGAGTTGGATTTGGGATGCTGATAGTGAGAGAATGGAGCTCCACGTTCCATAGTGTCTCTGCCGTCTTTGGGGTTGTTTATTTAATAATGATTTGAGTGATTTGTTGCATGCAAAGAGAGGTTGAATTGTGAAGTGGTTTTATAGAGAGATGATACAAATGGCAATGGAGGCGGTTCTTACGAGGTTGCTATATCAATTTCTCATTGGCTTCTTTCATTGGCTATGTGGCCAGTCAAACTTACCCCACTGCTCTTCTCTCATTGGTCCTTTTTCACTTATTACCAAAGCTAATTCATTAGAAGATAACCAATTATGTAGATTTTGTATGTATATAAGGCTTTTTTTATTATTATTATTTTACCAAATTATGTACATATGATGTTATTTGATTATCGATCCGACGGTTGAGAAAGATTTACGTGCCGTTTTTATTCTCTAAAATAATTTATAATAAATTATGTTTGACTACATATTTATTTTGAGATGATTCATAAACCGGAAAATGAAACTATAAGTTTTTTCCCTTAAATGGAAACTTTTGAGATATATTTACAAATTAATATGTTACAGATATTTATGAGGTCTAAATTTTAAATAAATATATTTTTATTTAAAATTCTATAATGTAACTAAATTTGAATTTGCATTTTAAAATATTTTAAAGAATATTGTAGAATTTTAGTAAATTATATTGTTAGACGCATGTATTACATTAAACGTTGCTTTTACATGATCATATACTTAACCAAGAAAAAATAAAAAACTAGTTCACAATTGAATATCGTTTTAGAGGTGAAAAAATATTCAAAATCCAAACTCAATTCAATATGGTCTAAAAATAAAATATACCAATCCGAATCCAAAACATT
>JAKUCM010003041.1:0-23191 GCA_023374145.1 Lepidium sativum
GAGAGAGATTACCTATCCTTGGCTTCCCAAGAAATGTACGGGATGTAATAAATGGGGTCATTACTTACCTTCTTGCGAAGCCTCTAGCTCATCTGAACAGATAGATTTGCCACAGGAAAGGAAGGATCACTCTATTTCTAATCCTTCTGCAGTCACTGATTCAGTTCAGACTTTGCCAACTGCTAATCTA
This sequence comes from Lepidium sativum, assembly GCA_023374145.1. NCBI lineage: Eukaryota > Viridiplantae > Streptophyta > Magnoliopsida > Brassicales > Brassicaceae > Lepidium > Lepidium sativum. The sequence goes on from JAKUCM010003041.1 coordinate 191, forward strand.
AACATGGATCCACTTGTATCGTGCTTTACTACTGAAAATTCTGCTCAGAATGTTACATCTTCCGTAGCAGTAGCAGCTGATGAGTTTTAGGGAACTTTCACGGATTTTGCGTGTGGAACATTGGCTATACTGGAATGCATAAGGAAAATCTCTCTAAAATCTCGAAAGGAAGGGTCTTTGCAGGTCAATGTTACAAGCTTAGTGATGGTTTCCAGGGACGGGACCGAATGAATATGAGTAAATGGTCATATATGTAGAACATGGGCGTCCGTATAAACAGGTGAGTAAGTAGAACATACGCATCCATATGAATAAGTGTATCAATACGAACAGACGTGTCCAAACGAACAGATGTGACCATATGAACGGACGTGACTATACGAACGGGTGTTTTGGCCCTTAGATTAGTCTTGGAATGATTTGACACACACCAAAAAATGGAGGGAAAACTCATAAAGGAGAAGAAATCAAAAGTTGTGCTAAGGATATGGTGGATTGGGATGATTCAAAAGTCGACTCAAGGGTCTAGACAGATAAGGATGGAATTCGAAGGGTAATGCGGTGAGGCTAGTGGCTTAGGGATCGGGAAGAATCTGCTAAGACTCGACCAAGACCCAAAGCATATCCTTGGATTCTGATCAAAGATCTAGACCAACTGAGCGGAAAACAATGAACACTCATCATTGCAAATCAAGCCAACAAAACGATGCCCGAGAAAGAAATAAATTCCCCCCCATTCGTATTACATAGTTAGTGGGCATGGTTGATTTAAGGACTAAGAATATTTCGGCCATCAAAAAGAAAATCCGGGTCGGGGTGTTTCAATCTTGATCCAACTTGTATCAAAGATTGGCTACCGAATGTGTTGTCGCGTAGTATTGTGGATATTGACTTACATATATATGAGGTTAGTGGATATTCTTTGCCTTCAGAGATTTTCACTTGCAAGACATTGGTTAAACTGAAAATAGAGGGTCAAATTGTTATCAACGTTCTCCTTAAGAATGTTTTGTTACAATCCCTTGAAACCCTCGTTTTTGATATGGGGTGTAAATGGTAACGGCTAAATCTGGTGAATGTGGAATTTGGCTTTTTTCCAGCTAAATATGGCTGAATATGTTAAAATAAAATGATAAAAATTGAACCTATTAAAATATTATTTTAATCTTTATAAAATATTTTAATTTATAATTTTTTTTTTAACTAATACTGAAAGGTTAAATAATAATTAAATATATTATATAAATATTAATCCTCTAAAATATTTTGGTGGATACGTATAATTAATGTATAAAACCCAAATAAATTTAATCTAAAATAGAATTGATCAAGCTCAAATAGAATTGTTTAAATATTCAAATGAAAATAGATTCATATACTTGAAAATCTAAGTATAACTTGAGTACAGATATATACTTAAAATTTACTTTTATTATTCAAAAATTTAATATTTAAATATTTAAAATTATAATAATAGATATTGGAATAAAATAACGAATAATCCAAAATATTCCAATCTTTATTTATATTTTAAATTTTGTTAAACTACTCTTTACTAAATATTAATTTGTTTTAATTTTGAAAATACATAGATTCAAATCCGATTAAATCCAAATAATTCACATAAAATTTGGATCTAATATCACAATCGGAGTATATCCGATCTATAACGAACTAAACTCAATGCAGAAGATATGTCCGTAGGTGTTAACTGTATGAAATCGAAAACATGAAAACTTGAAAATTTGATCTAAATCCATATGGGTATTGATTGTTCATATCTAATGAAGGATACACGATTTAATATTTTTTGTCAACAATTGGATCGACAAAGCCCAATCTATAGCTAAAACCCACACCCTAAAATTCTTATTTTTTTCTTCCACTTGTATCGGGGAAGAATCGAACCCCAATGCCTTGTGGATTTGTAATATGACAACACCACTGGACCACATATTCTCAGTATACATGATTTAATTTGTTAGTTATAATTAATTATCTATTTATTTAAATATGAGTTATTATCTTAACTAATAATAAAAAGTTGTGGATGTACTATTGCTCGTGAAATTTAGCGATTATGATGAGTAGGGAGGTTACAAGTGGAGTTTTATCCATTGGGTACCCAAAAACCCAAAAAAAATCAAGAGGTAAAAGTCTTATTTCAATAAAAAAAAAAAAAACAAGGGGGCTTAAATTGGGTATTAGCCTTAATAAATCGAGTTTTTTTCGGGTATATCCAATGGGTAATATGTACCCCAATAGGCTTTCGTTTACATAAATCTTATTTCAATGGGTATTAAACATCTCCCCCAAGTTTCGATTACCAGGTTGCTTACGAAGCAAGAAATGTAAATCACCATTAGGGGCAATAATCCATTGAGAAGACAGGTATGATGAGACGCATTGATTTGTGGCGTAGAGTGTAGATAAAAATGAATGATCTAACAAAGAGAGAATATATGCTTCTGTTTCAACATGTGAAAGCTTCTTTGCCGTGAGAATATCACGATCGATTACTTTAAGTGCAAATCCGGTGGAATTAGGGTAATCACGAAGATGACAGAGGAAAACTCTACCGAGATTTCCTGTTCCGAAAAGACGAACGACTTTAACATGACGGAGAGGGAGTTTTCCGCCGGAAGAGAGAGTGGTTGCGGATCTGATTGTTGTCCATTAATGATCGTAACGACAGTGGGGGAGTCTGGTTGCGGCGGAGGAAGTGGTGGTTGATGGAGTTGTTGCGGTGGAGAGTCAATCTTTGAAACTTAATGTGAGACTTGAACATGCGAGACTTGATCTAGAGCTTGATGAAGCGAATGTACGATATGTTGTTGTGGAGGTGAAGCTTAGATCGATATCGGTGTCGAAGAATTGACCGTATAGGAGGTTAACTGTTTCCTTCCAAGAAATGTCCAAGTTTTGCTTTGCACTAAAAACTGGTTACGTGGTTTTCTCAAGCTTAGAAGTAAAAATTCGATTTTAGATTCTGTAAATTATTGATTTAATTTGATGGATTCATATTTTGAAATTTCAGGTGATATTGAAGATGACTTTTATGAAGAAACGGAAGATACCATGGCAAGTAGCTCATGAATATGAGATCCAAGTAATATTTTTGGTTCACTTAACTGTAAATGTTGTGACTTTTTAGCAATGAGATTAATGTAAATATCATGAATTTTTTACTTATGATTGAGAGATTATATTATTTTTATGTTATGTTTGTGTTTTTTTGTTAAACTACTTTGTTTGAGAGATATATTAGATAATATGTCAATGATAAACATATTTAGTTTATGATTACATTATGAAATTTTTATTAACAAAATTTAAATATTACATATACATATTTTTAAAAACTTATTAAAAGATATAAATAAGTTTAAATATTAAATGAAAATAAGTGGGTACCTATATAAAAGCTATATATTACTAGGCCAAGTTTTTTTACCCACAATCATACCCCTAATGATGAGCCTAATCCTCAAGCCATTTCTTTTGATACCCCGAATCTCGTTTACATAGTCTACTCTAATATGGTCCCTGATGTGTATACTGTTGTTAATTTTGACTCAGATGTGGAAACTAAGCTCGATGTTACTTTGCTGGTGAATAACTTATGGCATGGAGGATTTGCTGAAGATGGTCATAATTTTTCGAGGACTGATTAGGGGAATACAAAATGTCAAGATCCTGAATTTGTCATCTCCTTATACATTTGATATATCATTTCTTTTGCAGTAATTACATGCATACGCAGTGTTTCCTTAGGTTTTATCCAAAACTTTGCATTTAACTGGTGATTTATATGATTTCAGACGTTTTACTTCTTCCTTGAAGAAATCCTTGAAGATGTTAACTCCGCACTCTTGCACACTCTTGATTTTAAGCTCAACAAACAGACTTTATTAAGGACAAACTTTTTTTACAAAAATTCACTCTTTGCGAATGACACCAAAGTCGGATATACCCTATGTGTATTAACACTCTTTTTCACAAAACATTTTCATTTCCACAAAGTGCTAACCATAAGCTGCTTTCTTCCAAAGCTCTTATAGGCGACTTCCCATCAATTCCTTGAATCACGGAGATCTTCTTGTCAGCTCCTTGGTTCTCAGAGATTTCTTACTAATTCCTTGATACTCTGAATTTCTTGATTCTCGAAGATCTTCTTGAATAGATGTCTTCGAAAATCTTCTACACGAATCTTCATTTCTTCATCACACGTGTCAAGCACGCGATTGATGTCAGTTGATCTCTCCTGACATTCTGTTGCTTAGCTGCAGTATCTTCAATCTCCTGATCTTCTGATCCTCAGCTTCTCGCATCTTCAATCTCCCCCTTTTTTACTTGATGTGATGCCTAAGTACCTGTTTCTGTGATGACCACCAATACACAACAAAAACACTTCCAGATACCTTATTAGCTGTTGGTGTTATTAGTGTTTTGTTAATCCTTGAACCGATTTCATATAAAGTCTTGATCAACCCATAACATTTTAATCCATTATAGCTAATGAGGCAGTCTAAGAGTTATGAAATAAATGCCCAGATGGCAAAAAGAAAAACGGGAGCACAAGCACTACAATGCTCCCCCTTCATCTCACGCTCCCCTTTAATCGTTCAACTCGTCATCATCATCATTTTCTCCCCCTGCTTAGCACCACATCATGTTAAAAAATAACAGAATATGATCATTGAAGTGTATATATGTGAATGTCATACCTTTGGTTAATGCTTCCTTGTACATTTCAACCACCTCCATGCTCAGAGCTAACACCGTTTTTAGAAGCATCTTCTGAGAGCTGGAGGATGATGCAAACATCTTGGTCTTGTGCTTCTTTGGTTGTGCGCTAGGAGCAACATTGGCAAAGGCAGACCGAACCTTGGGTGAGACAGGGTGTTGACTCTCAATCAGCCGAGTGAGCATAGAAAGGAATGGGAGGAAGAATTTGGACTTATTAGCCTTTGTGGATGCTGCAATGTTCCGAATCTGATGGAACATAATCCTGCCAAGATTAAACGGAATGTTCTGCACCAACTTATACGGTATCTGCATTCGTGCCGCACTTACATACCCATCATTGGTTGTAGGAAACCAATTTGTGCTACATATTTTGTACAATTGATTGTACATTGGCAGTAGATTACTCTTGCACACCTGAGACATCTTCTTGAACTGACCCCCTGTTACCATCGATGCCATATCAGCTTCCGGAATGCCATCCAATTTAAATGGATCTGATCGGTCGGCGACATCAGGCGATCCAAACACAACATTGATACTCGTTGCTGAGAGAGTATAGTTGAAGCCTCAAAGTGGTACATTCCAGCAGTCATTGTTTTGATTCTCAAATGGCATATTTGCCCAGAATTCCTAGAGAGTTTCAGAATCAAATTTTGCAACTTTATCCACAGATTCCATTAACCCAGCATCTCTCACAATTCATTCCAACATAAGTTCATCTTTTTCAAATTCATAGGCATGTTCTAGAATATACCTATCATCAACAGCATAGTACAGTTGATACCTGAGAGACGCTTGGGATGTCGGCAAGACCGATGGGTCTTCAGGATAATCCGCGTTTTTCTCTGTCTTGGTCACGCGCCGAGTCTTTCGTGGACCAGGAGTGGCTGTCAAAGTGCTCTGTCTTTTGCGCTGATCAGATTTGAGGTTTGTCGTGCAACCGGTGATTTCTACCTCGGATTCTGTATCTTGAGCCGGAGCCATATCACCAAAGTCTCCAGATTTGAGGGTTGTCGTGTAGCCGGTGATTTCTACCTCAGATTATGTATCTTGAGCCAGGGTCAGATCACCAAGGTCTCCCATTAGATTGTCCAAATCCAGTGGTCTCTGTGGTGAATGCTGCGACACTTCCTTGTTCGCGATAGGTTTTGATTCTTCGATTGGGGGCTTGAGAGAGTCTGCAGTTGGTTGAATCACCAGTGGTCGATAGACGACTAAACGACACTCTGTGTTTGATACATACTCGATCATGGTCTCGAGGCTGTAACCCTTACAATCCATTATTTTTAACAGTGGTTTTTTTCTTTGAGAAGAATACTTCGTCGGTTGATGAGATCCCGCTTCTTGAAGACAATGTCCGGACCTTTCGAACTCACACTCAATAAAGCCTTTTGCAATTAGTCTTATGACTGATTGATTTGACACAGGTTCTTTGCGTTCCTCTCGATTTGCGTGACCTAATTCAATGAACCTGCAAAGGCCCAGTACACAGATACTTGCCTAATTTTTTTAAAATTGGCTCATTAGTGGCCTGTTAGAGAACTCAATAAGACTCCTAATCAAACAATTAATACTCTGTCAAGGTAATACGACCTTGTGAGTGACCCAGATTAACAATCAATCTTGTGAACATTACCTAATCAAGACAATTTTCATCAAATATCCACCTTATACTTATCGAGTAGTTGTTTACTGACCTTTCACAGCAACCATTCCTCTGTGAAATACAGCGTGCACCTTGACATTCTATTCACACAACCAGGTCAGAGACACAGTATCTAGTCTTTCACATTGTCATGCCTTTATCAACATAGGTGTACCTGTAGTCTGTGAATTTATCCTTTGATTTAAGCAGCTGGAATTTTCTTTGGAGAGACTGTGTAAATTTATCAACATTTATATATATATATATATATATATATATATATATATATACCATGGAATCTTTTATATGCTGAGTATCACTTGACATCTCAACTCTTGCATATCAGCTCTCCTAAATTGTTTGACCTCCCTCACCATAGTCTTAAATTACAGCTTAAGGTACTCTTTATATGATGACATGACAAGCAGCTGTAATCTACTTTAATCAATCACACCTGATGTCCATTTCTTTTGTTCAGATGCACGATGTACTCCTTCACAATCAGGTTCCTGCTTTAAATCATTTTTCATCTTTGACCAACACGTTATTGTTCACATATCCCAATAGCAGTTCTCAATTCGACAAATCGATTAAAGCAAGTGGTTTAGTGAATAAATTAGCCAATTGATTTTCCCTGTTCACATGATTGATTTGATTATTAACAGTTTTCCCTCCACAAGTTCACGTATAAAATGATGCCTAGTATCTATGTGTTTTGTCCGTGAATGTTGAACAAGATTCTTAGCAATACATATAGCACTTTGATTATCACAGAACACAAGTAAGGAGTCAGACTTAATACAGTAATCAACAAACATCTGTTTCATCCACAACAGTTGTGTACAGCAGCTGCCCATTGCAATGTATTCTGCTTCGGTCGTTGAAAGTGACACACAAATCAGTTTCTTGCTCAACCAAGTAATCAGATTATTCCCCATGAAGAAACAACCACCACTGGTACTTTTTTGATCATCTAATGACCCAGCCCAATCAGCATCACAGTATCCCGTCAACTCACATGTAGTGTCGCAGGTGTAATGAATTCCCAGATTCTGAGTCCCAGTCACATACTTCAAGACTCGCTTAGCCGCTTGTAAGTGACTTTCCTTAAGATTAGCTTGATATCAATCACATACTCCCACTGAAAAACTAATATCAGGTCTGCTCGCAGTTAGGTACAACAACCCCCCAAATTAGACACCTGCTCTACAGGTTTACCACTGTCGTCTCTAGACAGTTTCTAGCTGATTCCCATTGGAACTTTTGCAGCCTTACTGGTTTGCATCCCAAAACGTTGTATCAGATTCTTGGCGTAGATGCTTTGGTTCACAAAGATTCTACCCTCAGTCTGCTTTACTTGAAGGCCGAGGAAATACGTAAATTCTCCATTCATGCTTATTTCAAATTCTCTAGTCATGACATCAACAAACGTTTTCACCATCATTTGACTTGCTGATCCAAAAATGATATCATCCAGGTAAATCTGAACAACGATGAAGCCATCCTGATTGCTTAGAGTGAATAATGTTTTATCTACACTTCCCCTCTCATATCCATTCTCAATCAATAATCTTGCCAATCGCTCATACCATGCTCTTGGTGCTTGCTTCAAGCCATACAATGCTTTGTTCAGCTTGTACACATAATCAGGATGATGTGGATCTTCGAATCCCTTGGGCTGCTCCACGTACACTTCCTCTTCTAAATAACCATTGAGGAAGGCACTCTTGACGTCTATTTGATACAACTTGAATTTCGTATTGCATGCCATACCAAACAGTAGTCTGATGGACTCTAATCGAGCTACATGTGCAAAGGTCTCATCAAAGTCAACACGTTCAACTTGGGAATATCCTTGAGCAACCAACCGTGACTTGTTCCTGACTACTTTTCCTTCCTTGTCAATCTTGTTCTTGAATATCCACTTTGTTCCAACAACATTGACATTCTTTGGACGTGACACAGCTTCTCAAACATTCAGTATATTGAAAGTTCCAAGTTCTTCTTGCATAGACGCAATCCAGAACTCATCTAGCAAAGCATTCTTGTATGTTTTAGGTTCAATGTTGGAGACAAAGCACACTTGCTCGATGTTCTCACTTTTCTCTATCATGGATGCTAATAACACTATGTTACCCACCAATTCCTTGAAATTATTTTGTCGTCTTCTAGTGACTCCCTCCCCCTGAATCGCACCTATTACATTTGAAGAGGAGTGATTCCTATGAACTTGAGGTGACGACACAGGGAATTGGACAGGGTCATACACGTTAGAATCTCCTGAAGCTTGTGCATCATTATCCGTATTTAATTGTTCAACCGTCAGTCTCATTGTAAAGGCATCATCAAAGACCACATTAACTGTCTCTTGAACTGTTAAGGAACTCCGATTGTAAACTCGATACGCTGCACTAGAACCAGAATATCCAAGAAACATCCCTCCATCACTTCGTGAGTCGAACTTACCCAACTGATCCTTATCATTCAAAATATAACAAACACAGCCAAAGACATGAAAGTAATGCACAGTTGGTGTTTTGCCTTTCCACAACTCATAGGACGTCTTGGAAGTGCCTTTACGTATATACACACGATTGATTATGTAGCATGCTGTGTTGATTGCTTCAGCCCAGAATTGTTTAAGAGCTTTACTTCCGCACAACATTGCTCTAGCCATTTCCTGTAATTTCCTGTTTTTTCTTTCAACTACACCGTTCTGTTGAGGAGTCCAGGGTGCTGAGAATTGATGAGAAATCCCATGTTCAGTGCAGAACTTCTTAAACAGCTCATTTGCAAATTCTCCACCAGGATCACTACGAATTGATTGAATATCCTTCTTCTCATTCTTAAGTTGCAATGCCAAGATTTTGAAACTCTCTAATGTTTAACTCTTGTCACGAAGAAACCGTACCCAAGTAAAGCGACTGTAGTCATCAACCATGACCAAAATGTATCGCTTCCCAGCTATGCTTTCTACTTGGATGGGACCCATCAGATCCATGTGCACTAATTCCAGCAGAACTTTGGATTTTACATCGGGAACAAACTTGTGCTGAGTCTTGACTTGTTTTCCCATACTGCAGGGTCCACATACAAAGGATTGATCTCCTTCAATCTTTGGCATTCCTCGAACAATTTCCTGATTACCCAACTTGGTCATAGTTCGAAAATTCATGTGACTCAGTCGTTGATGCCACATCTGAACCTCATTATCACTTTTAGTTGATAAACATTTAGTTCCAGAAACCCACATGTAACAGTCATTTCCTGATCGAGCACCCTCCAGTTGAACATTCCCATTTCTGTCAAAAGCACGGCAATCCGTCCTCGTGAACAATACTTGAAGACATGTGTCACACAGCTGACTTACTGATCAGATTTGCTTTTAAGCCATCAACCAAATACACATCTTGAAGTTTAGGCTCATAGTTACTACGGTACTTTCCTTTCCTTGAATTTTGCCTTTAGCACCATCTCCAAAGGTAACCTTGCCACCTGTAATTTCTTTAAGCCCTTGGAGACATTTCTGTTCTCCAGTCATGTGTCGTGAGCAACCACTATCGAAGTACCAATCATTGTTATCAATATGTGACTTGTCTCGCCCAGCTGTGAATGCAACGTTACAATATAAATCCACTTTCCTGACCCAAATCTGATTCTGATTTTTTCACTAACAACAACCTTCTATTGTCTACTGAGACGTTGAACCTTGGCGTGAAGAGAATAACACTGATACTTCATGTGACCAAACCTTCCGCAGTACCAGTAACCTGTCTGCTTACGCCACCCTAGACCAAGGTACTGTGACTTATGAGAGTATCCTTGTTTACCATCATGTTCTTGTTTCTGCTGTTTGATCTCTTTCTTATCAGGGTTGTGTTTCTCACACGAATTATGTTGGTCTTCTTTCTGAATAGACGATGCATTGACAAACCTCATTTCTGATGAAGACCCACCAACATAACCCAACTCACGATTTCCTTTCTCTGTTCGTCCAACAGTAAGCAAATAGTCCAGCTCTTTTGTTCCTTTGGACAACATCTTGATCTGCTTTAGCTATTATGCCAGTCTACGCTCAAGGCCAATATTCAGTGCACAAATATTCTGTAGCTCCTGCTCAATTTTATGAAGAAGAGTATTGGCTATGCGCTTTTCTTCTTTGAGATGTTTATTTTCTTCTCGTGTCTCCACCAAGGATGTTACCAGGATACACATCTGATCTTCTTGTGACATATTCACCATCTCATCATCTTCTGACTCTTCATATCCATATGCTGACTTACTATCAACATCATTTTCATTATCAGAATCTTGATCATTTCACGCATCCTCATCAGACGTGACTTCAAAAATTCCCAGTCTAGCAACAAAGTTGTTCAAGATATATGTCTCATCGTTATCACTCTCACTATCACTCCAAGATGTTATTGCTGACTTTCCACTTTGTTTTGAGATACATTCAGGTCTTGTGTGACAATATCCCTTACACTCATAGCACTGAACTGACAATTTTCTTCTTAGTTGTAGGACACGTTGCCTTAAAATGACCGTAACCTTGACATTCAAGACACTGTTTGTCTGATCTGTTATTATCTCTATTTGTTAAGGTTCGAGCTGATGTTTGAAATTCTTTCCTCTGTCCCCTTTCAGCCCTTTGCATAATTTTTTTTACTATTAAACCAATTTTCTCCTCAAAGTCTTCTATAGATTCTTTACCTTTTGGCTCTTCTTCAGACATAAAAGCTATACTATTTCCCTTCACTGCCTGATCCTTCTTACATATCTGAAGCTCATAAGCCTGCATCATTCCCACAACTTCATTATACTTTAGGGTATTGATATTATTTATTACCTCCAATGCAGACCTGTGTCCATGAAATTTCTGAGGGTGACATCTCAAAATTTTTTTAACAAGCTTATTTTCCTTATAGGTCTTTCCTAAGACAAGAGGTTCATGCGCCATAGATGACAGCTTGCTGCTGAATTCCTCAATTCCTTCATCCTCTCTCATCGTCAGCGTCTCAAATTGAGAATCTAGAATCTCAATACGAGTATTCTTGACACTGCTAGTCCCTTCATATGACACTTTTAAGATATCCCACGCTTCTTTGGCTGTTGTGCACCCCTGAACCCATCTAAACTGATTCAAATGCAACCCATTGAAAATGGGCGACAGAGCTCGAGAATTCCACTTAGCCTCAGCCTTTTACTTCAATCGACCATTGTCTCTTCGGTTTCAGTCCTCTGTTGTTATCTCGAGGTGGTTGCCATCTATCCTCAACAGCCGACCATGCATCGATATCAATTCCTATGATGACTTGCATCATCTGCACCTTCCAGTACCCATAGTTATCTGGATCCTACTTCAAAGGTTTTGTCACTGCCACCAGATGTAGATTATCCATCTTTCCGAAGACCTACACCTGTAAAGCTTTTTACAGAATATGCGGTGAACCGTTCTGATACCAATTGAAGATGTTAACTTCACACTCTTACACACTCTTGATTTTGAGGTCAACAAACAGACTTTATTGAAGACGAATTTCTCTTACAAAAATTCACTCTTTGCGAATGACACCAAAGAGTTATCTATCTTATGTGTATTACCACTCTTTTTCACAAAGCATTTTCATTTCCCCAAAGTGCTAACCCTAACCTGCTTTCTTCCAAAGCTCTTATAGACGACTTCCCATCAATTCCGTGAATCACGGAGATATTCTTGTCAGCTCCTTGATTCTCAGAGATTTCTTACTAATTCCTTGATACTCAGAATTTCTTGATTCTCGAAGATCTTCTTGAATAGATATCTTCGAAAATCTTCTACACGAATCTTCATTTCTTCATCACACGTGTCAAGCACGCGATTGATGTCAGTTGATCTCTCCTGACATTTTGTTGCTTAGCTGCAGTATCTTCGATCTCCTGATCTTCTGATCCTCAGCTTCTCGCATCTTCAATCTCGATGATTGAAAACTTAAACCATATAAGTTTTGCAGCTGAGTCTGAGCTTTGTTGGAAATTCCTCTTTTTTTTGCTTAATAAGACTCCGAATCTTAAAACCCTTGCAATCAAGGTATGACTGAAACCGAATGGAAAAATTATGGATTTTCATAATGCAGTATGGCTTACATTTTGTTGAAGAATCTGATGATGGTGTCTGCAATTGTGTGTCGGGATATTCATGTCTATTAGCATGTCCTGTGGAGGTTACGTTTGGGACATGGTGGGAATATTGGTGAATTGCAGCAAGTAGAACATTTCTAGGAAAGCTGTCTTGTCTAGACTTGCTTAAAGTTCATTTTCCGAGTAGAAGTAAAAACAATAAGGTAATCTACCAGATTTGTCTAGACCGTCTCAGCAATCTACCAGATGAGATTCTTTGTCATATTTTTTACTTCTTAACGACAAAGGAAGCTTCTTTGACATCTATTCTCTCAAAGAGGTGGCGAAATCTGCTTGCATATGTTCCTTACCTTGAATTTGATGACTCTATATATCTCTATCCTGAAGAAGGTAGACGAGAAAAGCGTGTTAATCTGCAGAGCTTTATGGATTTTGTGGATCGAATATTGACATTGCAGGGTGATTCTCCCATTAAGAAAATCTCTTTAAAAGTTGAAACTGGTATTGATCCTGAACGTGTGGATCGTTGGTTATGTAGTGTGCTGCAACGTGGTGTGTCTCACCTTGATCTGTTCTTGGATTTTGGAGAAGAATATTCACTGCCTTACCAGATCTCTATCAGTAAGACATTAGTTGAGCTGGAAACAGGACGCGTAATTGATACTTTTGCGTGGAACAATGACATGTACTTACCGATGCTTAAGACTCGTTCTTGACTCGATTGTGTCACTTGGAGGTCAGATTCAAATGCTTCTTTCTGCTTGTCCTGCGCTTGAGGAATTATATATAACTAACACAAGGTGGAATGACTCCACTTTGACTCTATCAAGCCCTATCCTTAAAAAGCTAACTATTAAACTCAAGGACTGCTCTGAATCAGTGATTCTGAAGAGTCTTTCACTTGATGCTCCAAGTCTTGTTAACTTTGATTACTCTGATACTCTAGCTGAGGACTATCCACAAGTTAACTTGAGAAACTTACGCTCAGCTATAGTTAACCTTTCAGTTGATGAAGATCAAATCAAGCAAGCAAGATCAACACCAAGCATTAATTTGTTGGAGGATGATACTTTTCCTGGTCTTAATAATGCGTAGAAACTCATTAGTAGCTTAGGAAATGTTCATAAACTTTGGTTTACTTCTGATTTTTTTGAGGTTAGTTTGCTATTTCTTTCTTGCTTTGACTCCTTTTGAGGGTATCAAGGAAGCAAAAAACTACAACTGTGTGATTTTTAAGTGGGTTTTGTCTTCTTTTCAGGTGATGTCTCTACATACTGAATCGATTCCAGTGTTCAGCAAGCTCAGAATGTTAGTAATTCATAGTAATGCCAGTTCTTCTACAGAATTCTCCACATTTAGAATATCTAATCTTTGAGGTATAAAACTAAACTAGTTGGACAAAACTTGTGTTTCATAGTTGTAATAACAGTATTTTTTTGAATTGTTTTCCATGTTTAGAAGAGATTAAAATACTTGCTGAAGACAATAGTCCTTCGCTATTCAAATACCCTGGAATGCTTGAACTTGTCCAGAAGATTATGAACCTCTCAACGAGTTATGTACTTGCAATGTTCAGTTCCTGGTGCATGGTTCCTTATAAGTGATGTGGACTGCATAATCAAGTCTAAGTTCAAAATTCGGTTGGTACGACGTAGTTTTGTGCTAAACCACAACACATTTTGTCAATTGGTTATGTATCGTTTTGAGTTTTGAACTGATCTTATCTTATCTTGCAATATCTCTGGAATGAAGATGATACAGAGACTTCGATTATTAAGGAAAAGCAGAGAGACCGTTCCAGTCAGAGTCTCAGCCTTTTGTATGTGAAGACAATATTCACAATTTTGTTAAATATAAGTTGTTAAGCTAGACAAATGAAAATCTATAAATTATTATCTACACATTTAACAAAAATGGCTTTCTAAACGAAGAAAATAATAATCTACTAATCTTCAAAAATCAAAAAGAAACCAAAAACTGAAAAATGATTTTGCGAAAAACATTTCTATGCAAAAAAAAACCAAAACTTACTAATTTTTCAAAAAACAAAAATTTATGTTTGTGTGAATATAGATATTTGAGAAAGTTACCGTCTACCAGTTTAACAAAAATAGGATTTAGAAATACCACACAGAGACAAAATTGGTATTTCTAGATTTTATTTTATATTTTTTACTAGTGAGGCTTTTAAATTACCAGTACTTATCTCGTTTTTTGTGGTTTTACAAAGTTTGTTTGAGCCAAGAAGATTTCAGGATGGTTGGCCTACGGAAAATGACAGTAGGTATTGTGCGAATGAGAGAAAAAAATAAAGAAAAGATCACGTGATGATTTATAGGATCGCTAAACAAATTTTTAAAGCCACTACAAATATCGTACCGATCTTTAAAACTCTAGAAATAGCATACCGACCATCAGAAAATGGTGTGCCATGGCCCGAAAGAGTACGTGAAGGCACACTAAAGATGGTGGTCAAAACGTTATAGAAGATCTTATATGTGGCTGTGTAGGAAAACACGATTAAGAACTAGATGGGTTATGTATATATGACTGAAACACACCTTCATAAGGATGAACACAGATAGCTAAAAGTATTAAAATACTAGACAAGATCGTCAAATATTCTAACAAACAAAAAAAGTTGCCTTGTAATGATTGAGTTCTTACAAACGCATTATATTCTCAACATGATCAGGCACACCTTTTACGATCAGAGAAGTGCTAAGCGGTGTAGTAATATCGATTTCAGTTCTTCTAAAACTGTGTTGTTGAGAATCATAATAGTAGACGTACAAAGGATCATTATTAGGTCTATAGTGATGTTTGATGATGAAGATCTCACCCCGTAACGTGATGCCTGAAAAGCAGTGAGACAATAAACCTATAATCGGGATATTAGGGAAGTAAATGATAATTTTCGACCATTCTTGTTTCTCGGCATTCTTCAAAACCCACATCTGTGAATCGTAAAAGAAAGACAAGATTGCTAACTTTCCTTTGTAGTTTACCAGAGTCAGACTCGTTAGCACGTATTTCAGTGCTTCAGGAGTCTTGATATAATCCAATCTGTTTTACTTGCTCGGTAATAGACAGTCCCATTGATGTGTATACTCCTTTAACTAGTGGAGTGTGATTTCCAATGCCTTGCACCTTCCTCTATTGATTCATTGGATCTTGCAATGTGAAAACTTGACAAACATTCTCCGACTTGTTTCTTAACCCATTAGTAATCATGCACATTACTTTGTATTGATTCATGACAGGGTCGTACCCAAAAGTAACAGTATCTCTTATTACTTGGAGAATTGATCTGTGGTAAAGACATGGTTTGGTTCGTCGTGGGGTTGTAAATCCTGATCAAATCATGAGAGGCTAACGATGAACAACAGACTAAGCCACGGACGTATTGATAGTCGAACATACTGTATTGGCATCGTTGAGACATTGCTACTGTGTGTTCTTTGTGATGGTAAGTAGATGAGAAGATGAAGTGGAGATCACACGAAGATTTAGTTAAAGGACGAGCCACGATCAAGTCTAGGAAATCGCATTGGAACCTTACAAGAGACTTCACCGGAAGTATATTAGTACATCGAGAGGGAGACTGATAACGTTGGCTTTGTTTCCAAGGCAGCAACAACTTTTCCTATGAGATTGTGAGGTCTTAGAGCATTTCCAACTGTGGAGATACTAATTTGAATTTTTTATAATAAAATATTAATATTTTTACAGAAGCTTAGGCTTTTATTTAAATTTTTTTTTTTTGAAGTCCTTTAAATAAATGTTAGAAACTTAATAGAAAACTGCCGTTAGAGAAGGTTTTATGGTCAATCTCTTATATGTCTCCCTTCATTCCGTTTTTTTCTTTCAATAAACCCTGACGCTCTTTAGACCCAGAAAAAGAAAAATATTAACCCCAAGGCTCTAGCTCAGATATATATAAAGGTTACGATATATGGGCCTATTCAATTTTTTGTTCGTATCATTTAGGACCCAATCAAAACTTTAAATTTTGGTAAACGAAGGAGAGAAAGGCTCCCACGTTTTTAATAAAAATAAATGAAATTATATAATAATCATTATTGTCCGTGCCACACCAGCACTATCTTCATCTAAAAACAAACGAACTTGTCGTGGAATGATATCATTTCAAATAAATGTAAACCTAACGACAAAGAAAATGTCAAACTGTCCACCAGATAATTTGCTTCTCTATAGACGACAAAGAAAAGCATTAGGAAAGACAAGGGATGAGTATATGGTATCCATGTTTTAAAAAAAGTTCACCACTATCTCATAATCGATTTCCAAGATCAAATGAGGTATTTTCCGATCCCAAGCAATAGCTAAGACATAGAAAACACCCCCACGATTCGCCTAACAGAGCGGAGCATATATCAATATTAAGAGCAAAGCCTACATACCAATCACCTTCAGCATTCCTCAACACATCCTCTGCCGATGCAAAACCCGGATTACCACGAGATGTGCCATCCGTGTTCGACTTAATCCAATCTATCTATGGTGGTTTTCAAGCAATACTAGAAGCACCACGTGATGTCCCATTAACTGTAATCTTTCCCTACATGTTCGTCGAACACCAAAGACATTAGCACAACACTATTTTCAGCCCAACCATACATGCATAACAAAGATCGTTGACCACCTACTTTGGCCCAAAAATGAAATATCAGCAAAATTAGTATATATCCATTCCAATAATGACTGAGAAAAAACGGCCTACGTTTCACACTCGGAACTAGCCAGCTCCAAATGCCAAACATTGCGGGACAATCTCTGAGAATATGCAAAATAATCTCAACTCCGGCCTTGCAAACGGAGCCCACATTTGTATCCCCACAGTAGGATTGGAATAAAACAGTTCGAGAGTTATTCCGATCCTACTGCAGGAAAGCATTCATTCTATCCTCAATGAGAGCTTTATTACCTAACCATCAAGCCGTCTCGAAACAAATTTCACAACCATCTCCAAGAAACATCGTAGACCATCAATCGTGACAGCTTGTAATCCCATTTACACACTCTGCCACGTTGGGGAAAATTTTCCTTTCCTCTGAAGCCATAATAAAATCATGTGAATCCAACACCTTATATATGCTTCGAAGAACACGAACCCATAAACTCCCTTTCTCGGTTAGCATTCTCAATTCTAACTTCATTAGTAGGGCTTGATTCATCTTAGCCACATATTTGATTCCCAAACCTCCCCGTAGACGAGGTGTACAGACTTTAATCCAAGCTAGGAGATGTTGTCTCTTTTTTGTGTGTACTACCCCAAAACAAAAACTCGAGAGATTTGCTCCAACTTATTCAAGATCGATCTCGGTAATTCAATGGTAGTCATTAAATGGACTGTAGTCAAAGCAATGACATACTTTGTAAGAATAAATCGGCTCAAAATGCTTAAAAATTGACCATTCCATCCCGATAAACGAGATGAAATTCACTCAGCAACCTCAACCAATGTATCTTTATTAATGCGACGTTGTAGAATTAGCATACCCAAATATTTCCAAGCTTAGTTGTAGAATGAATGCCACTCACTTCACTAATTTGTCTTGCCAAATCCCGTGACACATTTGTAGAGAAGAAAATCTTCAACTTTCCTAAACTCACTTTATGGCCTGATGCACTACATAAATTCTCCAAAACAGTTCGAATCACATGTATCTGACGTACCGTCGCCTCCATAAACAGTATAAGATAATCTACAAAATAAAGAACAAACAAATACGGTGTCAAAAGGTCGCCTTGCCGCAAGCCACACTCTGGTTTAAATGGTAGTGTCTTTTCACTATTCCAAAGAACATTCATAGATTGCCCAGTCACGAATTTCATAATTTAATTAACCCACTGAGATGAAAAACTAGCAGCGATAAGAGTATCCTGCTGAAAAATACCATCAAAAAATGTCATAAGCTTTCTCTAGATCTAAGTTCAAAAGCATTCATCCCTTATGATCTTTCTTACATCTCATAGAATGCACCGCCTCTTGAACAATAATCATATTATCCGAGCTTAGCCTGCCGGGAATAAAACTTGACTGGGCTGGTCCAATAAGTTCCAGTATTATCTGTTTTAAACGCATCACCATAGACTTTGTAATAATTTTATATGGAATGTTACAAATACTAATGGGTCAGAATTGAGTCATCCTTTCTGGTTTTTTCACATTTGGGATTAACACCATAAGGACATCTTTTGTTCCTTCAGGAAGGTTACTCGTCGCAAAGAAACCCAACAAAAATTCCATAACTGACCGGCTCACTGTATCCCAACAATGCTGATAAAAAATGGATTGATAACCATCCAGACATAGAGTCTTATAACTCCCCATACTACAAACATAAATCTCAACTTTTTGTGGTGAGAACGGTATCTCCAGTAGTGATGTTTCTGCATTAGACAACTCATGAAAACCACAGTGAGAGGGTTGCATGCCTTCTAGAGCAACATCACTCATAAACTAAAAATTCTTATAGAAAGCAACGACCATTGATTCTAAAATAATTGGGTCTGATAACCAAACCCCGTTCTCATCCTTTAAAGCCTTCCACGCGATTCCTGCATCTTCTAATAATAGAAAAATATGAAAAAATGGTGTTTTTATCTCCCGGAACAATCCATTTCTCCCTACACTTTTGGTACCAAACATTTTCTTTTTGCTCAAGTATTGTCTCCAACTCCTTAACCAAACCTCCTTCACGGGCTAAAATATCATTCGATTGGTGTGCTTCCAATTCTTGCTGGACATCTTCTATCTTGCTGATCAAATCTAGCTTGCGGTTGTGAACATTACCAAAAATATCTTTGTTCCACTTTTTCAGCTTAACTCGTATACCACATAACGCACGATTGTTTAACCATTTAACTTCAAATTGAATTGAGTGTATACTAGGATCCATTTTGACTTCCGGATTCAATTTTAGAAACAAGGGAGTATGATCCAAAGAAAAGAAGGGAAGATGATGTACCGAGGCCTCTTGCCACTTAAGTCTCGCTCTCGGACAGCAGAACCTTTGGCAATGTAACTAATTCTTCACGTCCGCGAAGCCAAGTAAATCTACTACCTTTAAAGCCCATATCAACCCGGTGACAACCTGTCATTCCCTCCGATACGTTCATCCAACCGTACTATTGTATAAAAATTTCCTCCTATAAAGAAAGGACCATCAATATCATGAATCACTTGTGAAAGATGATTTCATAAACCAGTATGCCTGCTAACTGATGAAGCCGCATATACTATAACTAGTATACACTGACTGGCCCATCACCAATCCTCATGTGAATAAATTGGTCTGATGTCTTCTCTATCTTCATTGAACCAATATCGTCATGCCACAAATTCCATATTCCTCCACTATGTCCCACCGAATAAACCCGATGAGAATGCTCAAAACCCAATCCTTGATAGATTCTCCTTGCATTATCTCCACAAGCATGTGTCTCAAATAGAGCAAGCACACTTTTTGCATAACGCTTCAAAATATACCTTATCGACCTCCAAAAAAATGGGTTTATTAGCTCCCTGACAATTCCACATATGAAAATTCATCATAAATAACTCATTAGAATAAAGAATCACTGGGGCAAACTGTTAAACATTCTCAACTTATCTCCCTCCACACACTCTTTTTCTAGCATAGGTAGAGAAGACATTAAAGAAATATCTCCTGAACCCACCATCTCATGGTCACATAACCCTGCCATATCTCAAGCCACTTGTTTCGCAACAAGGTTAGCATCGATCTCAGTATTCAAACCAACATGTTCTGATCCAGCACCAATAGTTTCCGGCCCTAGATGCAAACTTTTTCCCGAGCTCGGACTCTAGGCTTCACCCTTCTCAATTCCAAAAACAAGTCCTCGAGGTGGCTTATTATGTTTGATCTTTGTTTTTGGACCCTAAACCTTCAGACCCACTATCTCAATAATCTTGTTTCCTAAAGCATTTTTCTCCTTGAAAGAACCCTTAGCAATGTGTTGTTTCTTTTCCACCAATAAATTCTCATCATCACCCATCACTCGATCTCCATTAACCAACTTCTCAGGGATGAGCTGAGGGATGATATTCTCTTTATCAATTGTATTATGTCGATATGATTCTGATGGTGCTGCAACACTCTCTACACCCTCTAAGCTACCAAAGCGATTCGAAATCTACAAGTTCTGAATTGCCTTAGTCAAAGGAATCTCTTTAGGCTTATGTACTAAGTTCACTTGGTACTTGATTAGTCTTATCCGCTAGCGGCAGCCTAGCAGATGGTCCCGTACATTTGCCAGACCTTCTCACCTCCATAAAACCATCGGAATCAGGTTGAGAATGCTTCAGACTCCCAGCCGACTGAGAGCTAGTTCCTGTCGGAACACCATTCGTGCTCACCGGACAAGAATTAACAGTAATAGCTTCAGTTTCCTTAGCAACAACAGACCCAATCTTTGAAGTCACATTCTCTTTCACTCTATGAGGAAAAGTATGAATCATATGCCCAGACACCCCATATCCGGAGCAAATCTTATTCAAACCCTCATAAGAGACGTAACAATGGCTTCTTCAAGTCCACCTCAACACAGATACGAGCAAAACACCCAC
This sequence comes from Lepidium sativum, assembly GCA_023374145.1. Classification (NCBI taxonomy): domain Eukaryota; kingdom Viridiplantae; phylum Streptophyta; class Magnoliopsida; order Brassicales; family Brassicaceae; genus Lepidium; species Lepidium sativum. The sequence goes on from JAKUCM010003041.1 coordinate 21,325, forward strand.
GAGCAAAACTCAAGGTTGTGCGATAAACTCTAATAGGTTTTCCAAGACTCTCCGTGATTCCGAAAAGAATTATCCTATGGTAGAAGCTGACGGGCAAGTTGGAGATACGAATCCAAAGCAAGTTGGAGATACGAATACAATACACAGCTGCCATAAATCATTGATAGCCTCAAAAACCATTTTATATTTCATGGTTGCGTCTTGGCAACTTTTCCCGGAAACTCTAAAATCGCCCTTCGCAAGACATTCTCGCTCAATAAATCTTTGATTGGATCCCATCAGAATTTTAAATGGGATGTTGAGTTTTTTCTTACTATTTAGGACCTAAACAAAACTTTTTTTTTGTCAACCGACCTAAACAAAACTTAAAATGCTTTTTCTGTTTCTTTTATATTAGACCTTGATAAGTTAAAAATTTGATCTTTAAGATTTATAGTGGAAAAAAACATTACGTTAAGACTGAGAAATTAAGAAAATAACTTCAGACAGGTGATTAAAGCATACCCATTGGGTAACATATAGGTCGGTGATCTCTGATTTCATGGGTCTTATGGAGGTCCATATTTACTGCAATTTCTTAACAGATTATAATCTTATTATTATTTTTATTTCTTATATAGGCAAAAAGCAAAATTTTAAGCTGGGAAAGAAGTTTTAAGCTAAATTATAATTAAAATCTATAAGTTCGCAAAACTAACCAAAAAAATAGAGTGAAAATTAATTTTAGAAATGCTATAATCTACAAATTTACTAAAAATAAATTTCTAACCTAAGTTAAAACAGCGATTAGGCGCATAAAATTATACTTAGATGGCTTTAAAATTCATATTTTAAAATTTAAAAATAAAAGTTTAATAAAATATGTATCATTAAAATTAAAGATTTTGATATTTTAAGATTAACCTTGGAAAAAGAATGTTTAAAAATTAATGATTTTCTTTTCTTATTTCATCTTTTTTTTACAATTGAACTGTAGTTCATTTATCATATATTAAATATAATTTATTTAAAAACTACTTCAACTTTTTAAAATCATCAAGGATATGTGACCCAGTGATGTAGTCACTTTACAAATCCTCAAGACACTAGGGATCAAACCCCCTATCTACACTAGTTGGAGTGAGATTTAAAAATCATGGTAGTTCAAAAAAAATGTTAATTGGAAGGTCATTGCCCGCCTACCTAACACCTAATAATTTTTAGATATTGTATATGAGTTTTAAGCGAACATGAAAATTTTTCTAAAACTAAAAGTTTATTAAAAATAAAAGTAATAGAAATATAAAGTAATTACCCAATAAACATTTAATATTTGTATTGTTATGTACTTGACATATAATAAAGAATACGGGTAATTTAATATTACAAAACTTGAAGATCAACAATAATAGACCCCATTTCATTATGGTGTTTGAAACTTAACATTTGATCCATAAAAAAATAAACTACATTTGGATGTATTCCATACTCTACTTAATCTTTTTTTGTCTCTTGTCGCATGTGTAAGAATTTTTCGTCAAGTGTAATCTGTGTATTTTCGATTTAATTATAAAGTTCAAGTTTTTATGGATTGTAATATAAAAGATGATATTGTGATGAATTGGTTTATGTTAATGATATTAGAATTCAGGCGTATTGATAACTCTTCTCTCTTGCCTAGTTAATTATATTGTATAATTTTTTATACATTAACTATACATGTTATATATACGTGTGTATTGTAATTAATAATTATACTATATATATATAAAACCATACATACATATAATATGTGAGAGGTGGTTAACAAAACAAAGAGACGTAACTGTTGTCTCTTTATAATATAAATGTCTTGAAGTGTTTTTGTGTATCTCTTGATTACACATAA